>BJBW01011630.1:0-47249 GCA_004320125.1 Scolopax mira
GAGACCGACCCCCGCCTCTCTACAGCCTCCTTTCAGGGAGTTGTAGAGAGTGAGAAGATCTCCCCTTAGACTCCTCTTCCCCAGACTGAACACCCCCACTTGCTTCAGCCTCTCCTCGTAAAACTTTTGCTCCAGACCCCTCATCAGCTTTGTTGCCCTTCTCTGGACCCACTCCAGCACCTCAACATCTTTCTTGTGGTAGGGTCTAATTTAAGGCAACACATTCTAGGTCAATTTATAGGCATCATACCTTATAATTTGTCTCTTAAGAGCTAGCTTCAGATAGAAGCATATATTAGGTGTCTGCAACCCCCGTCAGCATTCTGCTGCATTTTCTGGGACAGCTTGATGCAATGTGGTACCAACAGCATTGGAGCTACACCAGAAAGACACTGAATGAATGGGGGCCATGTCTTTATTCCACATAACCTTTCTGCTCTGCTTCTTTCCTTCAGGAGAAAGGAAAATAAATAAATACATAAATAAAAAAAATCCACCATGTGCTACATGCCAGCAGTAATTCACAACCTCAATGACTTGGCGGGATAACACCGAGAGGGGGGGAAGCTTTTTAGAGCTTTCTCTGTTGTAATTTGTGATCATAGCCATTAGTTACAATAGCATGTGAAAAGCCTGGCGACACAATTGTGCTGAAAATTAAAATGTTAAGCGAAGTATTTTGTCTTTTTGGCTTTTGCAGTCCATCTTTGTCAGCTCCAGTCTACCTGCTGGGCTGAACCCGTCAACTTCAACCCTGACCAGAACTTCTGTCCTGGGCAGCCCACCAGGGCAGTGGGTCCAACACCCACTGGAGCTACAACTGCAGCTCAGGTCCCTGTTTATTTTTCTTCATATTATTAATAATCATCTAACCCCACTGAGCCTTTCAGCTCTTCCCTAATTTATAGATGGCCACTTGTGATATGATCAACCATCTTTCACTTCCTCCAAATAAATATATTACTCCTTTGTGTAAAACCTTTACTTTGCCTCTCACTTGTATGATTTCTGACTTGAAAAACTGAATGCAATTTAGTAAAGCAAACAGCTTAATAGAGAGAAAAACAAGAGGCATTAAATAATAGTCTCAGCAATTAGATGAGGAAAGGAATTAAATAGCTTGATTCAAGGGCTTCAGCATTATTCACTGCAGGGTTTAATTTGAATTAATACTTAGTGTACACACATTTATAAATGTCATACATGGGTGGCTTTTTAACAAGGAATATTGAAAGTAACAGCAAAAAGTATTAATCCTTGCACTTCCAAAAAAAGTGCTTATTTAAGGTCTGGCAAACCACTATTTTAATGAGAATGTTATTACTATAGAAACTGAGTGTTGAGAATGAGACGAGCTTCAGCTGTTGGAAGAGTTCTTAGATTTCAAAATAAAATAAATATGTTTGGGTTTTTGGTTGAGTTTGGGTTTTGTCTTTGGTTTGGTTGTTTTTTTTTTCTGTTATTTTACCCTCATCTGGGTCGATCTTCTGTTGCAACGTTTGTTTTGACTATAGGAATGTAGCTGGTACTGTGTTGAATGTCAGCATTTTTCACAGTCCGCTTTAGGTTAACTGAGACTGTGAAAATTGCAAGGTCACTGTGTTGGATTTCTCCTGCTTTCCTGAAAGAGTTTGTTACTCTTAGGCTCAATTTCAGAACTTCTAAGGCCAAGGTTCAGAGGTTCTAAGGTCAAGGTTTATGAGAAAACTGGTTTTGGAGCATATCAAATAAAAGTGGATTTTTATCTATTGTCAGAAGCTGAGAGCCCTATTTAATAATAGAAATATTTATGTCACTGTTTGATAATTTTTAAGCAGCTTTTGAGGCAGATGCTGTGGGTGCCCAATTAAAATTATTTATTTTTACACATGAAATGAAACACTCGCACTCAATCCCTCTAACAAAGACTGTTACTGTAAATAATGCACCATACTGCCCTAAGGTATGTTCTTTGTCTCCTTCATAAGAAAGACAAAGAAAAGGAAGACTAGCATCATGAAACTGCTGGTGCTGGAAATGACCTTCAAAGTTCATACTCAGAACTAGAGTCTTCTTGAGTCAGTGAGTAAATTTGAGTCGATACTTTGCAAGCTATCTTTATTGTTGAGACTTTGTGCAGTCAGTTAATGACATGGTTTTTAATTATTTTTTTTTTTAATCTGTTGCTATTTAAGTTGCTGTGCAATGCAGGAAGATATTCTTTTTATAGGTTTATATGAATATTCCCTACACAAAGCACATTTCCAGATTATAAAATATTTGCTGGCTTCCCATACTTTGCAAATAAAGGAAAGATTTTTTTTTCACCTTCTGTTACCCAGATCTGTTCATTAAAAAAAAAAAAAAGGAACAAAAGCCAATTGCAGGAAGACAATCACTTGTTTCATCAGTCTCAACAGAAATATTGGTTTTGATGACAAGGCAGCAAGGATCAGTACTAATTAGAAAGTTGCAGGCAGAGAAAAAAGGCTTTACTACAGGTAACAGTAGAATTAACAAGTGATAGCAAAGAAACAAAACCAGAATATTACTTATGCATTAAAAGCTTGCCAAATATATGCCCCAACATGATTTAATAACCTTGTTATAAAAATATTTTCACAACTAAAAATATTATTTCTGCAAAAGCTTAGTCACCCAAGTTTCTCACCAGCTTTTTTTCAAGAAATATATTTAATTGATATTTCACAGCATAAAAAGGACTTTACACTGTCATAAATTAATTCACTGCTCATGCATATTAATATATACTTATGAACTTTGTCTGTGCCATGTATCAAAAGAAGCTCAACCATACAAATGCATATAGGGAGTCCACAAAGATGATCAGAGGTCTGGAGCACCTTTCCTGTGAGAGAATTGTGACTGTTTACTCTGGAGAAGAGAAGACTCTGGGGAGACCTTATAGTGGCCTTCCAGTACCTAAAGGGGGTCTACAGGAGGGGTGTCGAGGGACCCTTTATGAAGGAGTGTAGTGATAGGACAAAGGATTTGGTCTTAGGACTTCACTGTGAGGGTGGTGAGACACTGGAACAGGTTGCCCAGAGAAGCTGTGGCTGCCCCATCTCTGAAGGGGTTCAAGGCCAGGCTGGATGGGACCTTGAGCAACCTGGTCTGGTGGGATGTGTCCCTGCCCATGGCAAGGGGGTTAAAACTCAATGATCTTTAAGATCCCTTCCAACCCAAACCATTCTATGAGTCTATGAATATCGACCCCTTGAAAACAAACTCAGAGAAAATAAAGAATTAACATTATGAATGTTTGCCAACAATGCCTTAATATATCAGAACTATTTATGATGAATAAATTGTTATTCTAATTTGTTTTGCATATATTTATTCAGTGCATATATTGCCTTTTTTTCTGCTTTGCAGTAAATCACAAATAAATGAACAGGCTGCGTGTAAAGAAGATGTTTGGGAGTGAAAGAATTGCAGTAATGTATAAAATACTATGACTTTTAATAAAATCTTAAATTATAAGCTTGAACGTACTTGAAGCTTAAATCTGCTTGAATTTACTAAAGCAAGAGTTCTTTACTTCTTGAAAATTCAATAATAATATACTTGCCAATGTTCTAATTGGATAAGATTGTCATCATCTCCTACTGAGCAATTGATTACAGAAACAGCTTAAATGTATGTCCTGTTAATATCCTTAATGGCAAAGCCTCCATTAGCACAGGAAAGCCATACTGAACAAACCTAACACATTTTTAACAACTTGTCAGATTTTATTAGATTTTGTGAGATTTTATATTTTCTTTTTATTTATGAACCACTGACTTCTTATGAGGAGCATCATGTTTTGTGACTACCCAAGTAATTCACACCGCTGTGGTGGAAAGAAGGGAAAATGGTATATAAAATATTCGGGTGAAATGTCATTATATGCAGATTTTTAAAGGAACATAATATGATATATATTCCCAAAGATGGTGGGAAAACTACCTATTTTGTCAACATTTGGAAGCTCACAAAGAATTGCACCCTTCCAAATATGTGAGATTTGCTTGGTTGACTATGGGAAGTTGCTGAAGCTGTGCATGGGACTAGCTTTGTTGTTCACTCTATAGATTATCTGGTAATGCTGTAATATACACTAGAAAAATGAGGTTTCAAGTGGGGGATGAGAAGTAGCTAATGAAAAAGTACGTCTACAAAACATACTCCAGAATCTCTGAGCTTCTAATAGATTAAAGGAGAGGAAGGTGAATAAAAATACCACTTATAATTTTGCTCATCAAGGAAGATTTTCACTTCTTGGCCAGAATTACACACACATATAGGCTTTGGCAGTGAAGCAAAGAATTGTCAATCAACTACATATGGCAGTTTTACTAAATACATGGCTCTGTTTCCACATGGAACTAAAATTCTGGCATTCTATCTTGTTTAAAAAGAAAAAATATACTATCCCTATTTTTGTAAGATGTCACTTGTTTCTAAAGTGAAACAGCAGAGCATCCTGCTTTCATAACTTAATATGCAGGATAAACCTCGTCAAACACTGAGATATTTTCAGTGAGGATGGGGATGTTCTTAATCCTGATATAAACTGGGATAATATTTTTCCAAAGAGGCCTATCTTCCTGTTTCAGAAGTTAATTAGGTGCTTCAGGGTCTATGTACCAGGGAAATAGAATATCAAAGTTAGAAAGTTGTAATAAAACATTTTCCAGAAAGTATTGCTGCAATCTAGAAAATACTGGCTTTTAAGAAGAACTCCTAAAGTTATATGGGATTTGATGATGAGTAAATGCAATTAAATTCTCATCCAGGATGTTTTCTGGAATATGACAGAGGGGTGGTAATTATCCCTCTTTATTCAGCACTCATTGGGTCATATCCATATGCTGTCTCTAGTCTCGGGCTTTGACAAACTGGGGTAAGGTCAGTGAGATCCTCAGGGAGGTTGGGTCTGGAGCACTTGTGTAGGCAAGAGAGGTGGTGGGAGCAGGGCTTCTCCGGCCTGAGGCAGGGAAGGCTTTGGAGGGACTGACGGAAGCCACCCTGCCTGTGGGGAGACCTTGAGAAGATGTGTCCAGGCCCTTCACAGAGGTGCCACAATGAGGTAGGAAGACAACGCAATAAGCTGCTGCAGGGCTCATATCTCAGCATCATTCCACAAATGCAGCTGATGACCAAAGTCTCCTCTAGAGCTTACAGCTCAACCCCTTCATCCAACACTGCAAACAGCTTGTGATTCTGGTTGCCCAGGCATAGACTGGTATTACCACCAGTTCAGTGATGGAGAGTGCAAAGTGGAGTAGTCAATGTCCCTGTCTGCCTCAAGCCTCCTATTTCCTAGATTCCCAGGCTTCTACCCCAAAAAACCCCACTTTTTTTGGCATGCTCCAATCAACTTCTATTTCTACAGTGAATAGTCCAGCTGTGCCTATCAGAAAACAACATTCAGCCAGGTGTATTTCAGTGACAGACAAATTTAAACTCTCACTCATAGTAGGTCAGCTTCAATATCCTTTTACAAATGGGAAGGCACCTCAACAAAAAAAAATATGGTACTGTAATTGGTGTTTGTCATCATGCACATAGTTCACATAGTTTGAAGGATATTGATATTTGAAGGACAGGGTTAATTTGTGGAAATTGCAGATGAAGAGTTGCATGAAAATCTACATAAATGTAGATTTACATTTATGCATTAATGCATCACCAGTCTACAGTAATAAGTAAATTCAGAGCGAGTACAAATTATATATTTAATGTGTATGGCTCCTACATACACATTTTATTTATGGATAGCTTTCCCTTTGTAGATTTTGTGCATACCTAAATATACACACGCACAGAGGATGCCTCAAATGAAAATAGGATTATAATTTAAGATTCTATTAAAAATATCTATGGACTGTTTAAAGAAACAAGCTTTGTTTCACATTGAGGAGAATATTTCTGTGAAAAATGCAGTATTCCATCCTTAGCTTCCCTTGTAAATAACTAAAAGAAAGGAAGACAGGATGGGATGATTTCTTTAATTCTTTTTGTTTGTTTGTTTCTTTGCTCCATGTAAACATACATAAATTGCTTGAAAAAGCCATTTAATCACAGTGTGCAGGAGCAAGTTACTGTATTCTTGTTTCTTACATCAATCTAAGATGAGACTAAGTAAACCAGATTTATTTGTACCCTTAGTGGTATACTTACTGGTATATTAAAGTAGACAACAGGCATTTATACCAATAAAGCAATACAAGTACTTGCCATTTTATGTACTCTAGAAGAATGTTATATTAAAACACAAATTTTACTTTGTGTGTATGCATGTGCATAAAAGAATTTCCTCTTTCCATCCTTCAACCTTCTTGGCATTTTCTGGACAATCTCCCACTCACTTTCTAGCAGAAGAGCAATCACTCCATAATTGTGTGTTTTCTAATCTTAAAGCTACAAATGTAAAATAGTACAAGGTATGCCAAAGACATAATGGCAGATTTATTTTACAGATAGAGAAGCACAATGTGAAATCTCTTCCAGTTATCTCAGCTGTGTTTACACATTTCTACCTAGTACGCTGCAAACACTTCTGTGTGGATGGCTTCCCTTTCCAATTCTCCTTATGGCAACTGTAAAAACTTTGGTGGAAAGTCAGTGGAAAAAAAGATGGAAATAAACCTACTGATATATGTAAGCATGTGATTTTTACCTACAGATGGTATTTTTAGCAACACATTTTAAATTCAAACACAGTCCTTAATTTTCATGAAAAATGAAAAAAAAAATTCCATCCACAAAACATCAACAACTGTGAAATTTATGCTTGCGATTTTAATTTCCATATTTCTGCAGCTTCAGTTTTGCTCTGGTCACTTTGAAAAAGTAAATATACCCTATTTTTTTGGCCAGTAGTGGAGAAAATTTCTGAGCTACTGACACAGAAATAATAATAATAGAAAAGGAACACACTCCCTTAATATTTCTTTTAGCTATTATCCTCTACAAAATTATTTTTAGTGCGAGTCTTTAATGCCATTCTCTACTACCTTATAAGATGAGCTATGACTAGACATTCTTTCCGTAAAGGATAAAACACACTATTTGTACACTTTGGGAAACCATTTTGTCTGTGAGACACTACAGTGTATGGAAGGAAGATAAATAAGGAGGAGGGAGCATTTATCTATGACATAATACATTCAGAGGATGGAACTGCCAAGTGTTTAAGCACAGGTGTAAGGATAATCTAGAGAATAGTTCTATACTTGCAAACCCTCTCCGCCTCCTCTTGCGTTCTTCTTTGGTATGAAAGAACTTCATGGAGAAAAAATATGATTGATGGATGAGTTTGGCAGTGATGAAGGCACCTGGAATTCAGTACTAACTTGCTTTTAAGAAGACATCAAGCGTGGGTTAATACCGCTTGTGCTTACCCTACAAGTCTGGACTTGCATACAACTATGCAAGACTAGACAAAAGCACTTGAAAATGTACTAGAAGAAACAGTGTGTTTATCTGCAGGTACATATTAGTGCTCTATCGGGACAATAGAATCATTCTTGGCCTCAAAACATTTTAGGCAATTTCTCCCATACTATTTTTGTTCTGTAAGTCATTAGGAAACAGTTTTTCAGCTGAGCACTCTGCAGATTCCCATGGAGCTGTTTTCTCACCTACTTTGTAGGTGAGGGATATTTATACAGCTACTGCATATGTCAGCACAGTAGTTAAGAAGTAGGAGAAGCAGAAAATCTGAAAATGTGGCAAGGTCGTCACCTCTGCTTTATCTTATCCATCATTTAAAAAAATAAAAAGTTTTTTCAAAAGGGTTTTATGAACTCCAGATCTAACTAGTAATTCCTTTGTTGCTGGTATTGTGGTATTGTAGCAGACATCTGTAAGACTATATCTTGAGTACGTCCTACCTCTCTCCAGTAAAAATTGTCTCCTAGGAACCAAAGACTCATTCACAGACTGTCAACTTAAAAACTCAGAAAATACTAAGATAAGGGAAGTGTAATACTGGATAAAATTGTTTTTAGCTTTCCACTGGGTGCAAGTCTTGCTTTGTTGGATATACCCTTCCTCTGTGCTCAGTGAACAGATGGCTATGATAGCTCTGGTTGAGTAACTCAGTGTTTTTCCATGGGAGTACCAGAGCTCCACATGGATCTACTGAGCCATCACAACCCACTCTGGGCTTTATTATAGATAAATGTGTGTTCAGTAAAGGGATCAAATAGCTTCTGAAAAGCCTATTGAGAAGGCCCCCCATCCATCCATGGAATGCGGGACAATGCTTTTTCATGTAGAAGCAAATTGTTAGAACACTTACAGTCACCAGTTAATAGATAATTAATCTTAAAAAAAATAACTGACATACATAGAAGAAAATGAGGAGAGTTGCATTGCAAGCTGTTCCTCACGCATTCATAGAACATAGTAAAATGCAGTTGTAAAAACTTCTGCTAACCTAGAGTTTTGGTCATTTCTATCTGGCTTAAAGAGAATAATTTTACCATCAACTTCCCATATTCAAAGTTGTCATTCAGACTTAATCAAATCTCTCATTCTCATTGAAACACTCTCATTAAAAATGCCAGATATGTAGTTTTAACATGTTTTAGACTTAGGCTCTAATCCAAACATGTCAACAAAGTCTATGTGCAGATCAAGGGAGAGTGCTTTTAACTTTAGCTTTTCCTTTCTGTTCTGCTAATAAGGTTAATGTGCACTTTCCAAGGATGGAGAGTATGATTCTTGTACAGGCAGTTGCTTAGAAGAGTAAAAGACAGATGGAGGTTAGAAGGATATTAAATAAAGTTAGGCACTTTCAGGTTCTTAATCAAGATTAGAGAAAGTTTACAAAATATTTATGAACTTACCTTTCCTTTGAATACTTTTTTCAGCTGTTCTTTCAGATATAGACCTAGTTACTGAATTTTTCTTCTCGGTTCCAAAGGCTCTGAACTTTCTCATCAAGGCATGACTGTGCTATAGTTGTTATGCAAGAACATTGCTGAATGTTACTCTGTCATATAGGAAAGGAGAAAAGACAACAATCTTTCCCTTTTTTTGTGATCTTGCACTAGTTTGACAAGACATAGCTCAACAACAGCTTATTGTTCTGTCTAATTTGGATGCAAACTGGACAGAGACATAGATATTTTAAAACAGAAAATAAGAGAAGTTTTAAACTTCACAAGAAAGAGAAAACAGGACAAGGACAGTTTGAGGAGACATTATATCATCAAATTTTTTTATAGGAAAACCACTTTAGACAGCTTATTCTTTTTCTTTTTTTTCTTATACACATCAAGGGTACTCAGACAAGCAGAAATAATGGCCTCTGGCTAATGATTGAAAGGTAATGTCAGAGCACTGGTAACCTAGACGTGTGGTTTACAACAAATTTCCCTTTACTCCTTTCTCCTTTCTCTTCTGCTCCATCCAGGAAAAACGAGAACACTTATCAAGTATGCTGCCATATCTTGGAGACAAATAGTAATATTACAGGTTGGATGGGAACTCCAGAGATCACCCAGTCCAGTCTGTCAGTCAAAACAGGTACAATTACAGAAGATTGTTAAGGGACTTTTGCAGTGGAGTTTTGACTGTCTCCAAGAGGGGAAATTCCTCAATGTCTCTGAGAAATCTGTGCCAGTGTTGGACCACCCAAAGAGCAAGAATTGTTCCTTACATGTAATCGGAATTTTCCATGTTCCAGCTTGTGCCGGTTGCCTCTTTCTGACTGTTGTGTAGGTCTGAGAAGACTCTGCCTCTTTCTTCTCTACGCTCTCCCATTAGGCAGCTGTGGATAGCAATAAAGTCCATAAATAGTCTATAAATACAGTCTCCTGAAGCCCAGGGATGTGAATTTGCTTGGTTTCTTCTTTCAGGTTTTTAAAACTGCACCATCTTATTGCTGCTACAGCCTTAGCCACACTTGACCTCCTCATCTTTGACCTGTTCTTCCTTATTTCATTGTACCAGGTCCAGCAAAGCATCTTCCACTATTTTGTGTCAAGAAGCTGTTATATGCACAGTCTAGAAATGTCCTGCTTTGACTAAGAAATTTTGTCAGAGAAATGACAGCTATTGGACGAAAGATCTCAAAGTGGAAAACTGTTTTTGAAGCATATCGACTAGTTCATTACTTTGGATATAGGAAAGAAATTAAAATATGATGGATCAGTGCCCTTTGGCAGTCTAAGGATTTAATTATCTTCATAGCATCCCATTGGTTTTATTGAGAACATCTGACTGTTCCCTGTAAAAAATATATTCCTGAGAAATAATGTGTAAAATTATGCCATAAACAACATTATATGTATTCCTTACTATGCATAAAATAAGTTGGCCCACATTTTTCTTTGAATTTGATATACTTTAAATTGTTATCATTCATTATAAACCCTGCAGAGACAAAATAATCTTTAAAAATCTGTTGGTTTTATATACAGTATAGTCTGTCCCTCCTGGATAGGTCGTGTTTTGTCCTTGGTGTCTGGTGAGAAGGACTCTTTTTTTTTTTTTTCCACTGCATCTTATACGTGATTTTGATATCCTTGCAGTTTTCATTAAATATGATTAGTAGAGAAGTGTATGTCAACAAGACTGACCAGAGATGATCTTGATTCAGCTTAAGCTGAAAAGAAAGTCAGTAATGCAAATACTTAGAGATGACAAAAGCAGATCAATTGAATTATAGTTTTCATTGCTCTTGGTTTAGTGATTAAAATGACCTAGAAAAGAACTTTCCTTAGCACTGATTGCATTTAAAAGGGTGAAGGGGAAGAATGCACATTATATGTCAGAAATTGGTTTCTGCCTTTTATGGGGGTTTTCTGTATGTGTAAGGGTGTAAGATTAGAGCCCCTGAAGACACCCGTGTTTTAACTGGATTTGACAGGACATGATGAATTTGACTCTCTTACTCTTTTCTTACATTGGAAAGGATGTTAAACCAGCAGCTGTATTTGTTTTGAAAGATGCAATTGGATTTAGCCTAATCCCAGATACAAGGAGAAAGAATCTTGGTTTATTAGTTCCTCTGAAGGGAGGCTGAATTCTGCAGCACTTCACAATACTTTCAGCACCTGAAGGAGCAAGAAAGCCTCAAACTGAGTCATATTGTTTATTCTATAACAATATGTTCTGATATATTTTGAAATTGGTGATCCAAGAAGCCAGGCACAAATTATGTTTTACAGCACTGTAATGTTGGTATGCATTTACTTTCAATCAGTAAGGAAATATACCATGAAGTGCTTATTTGTATACAAGAGGGAAACTTATTTACATCCACAGAATTGTCAATATATTGTGACTGAATACACGGAAATAAAATGCTCCAAAACATTTTGTATCAGCACTTTGTGTCTAAACACACAACAGAGCTTGTGGTGCAACTTAATAAATTGTCGTGAATTAGCACGTTGGGGAAAAAAGATTTCAGCTTTCATAAATAAGCAGTGTTAAACTTTGTTTTAGCAGACTAACAGAAGACAATTTTCAAAATAAGCAGATGTATGTGCTTTGTTGTACTGCTCAAGATATTTTACTATCTCAGAAGCAGAGTGAGGAGGAGGTCCTTAGTCTTTCTAAGCTTAGTCTGTGTACAGTCAGAAAAATACCCCCCAGAAGGGAATTCCAGTTTAGGTGCCTGAAGTGCATTTGCAGGGCACCATTCTCATGTCATCCTCCAGTATGCCAGTTTCCTACAGAGAAATTTGAGAGCTGTCTGCTTCCTTTTCCTTCCCCAAATGCTTCTCTCTGAGTTTTCTGAACCCAGTCCCCTTTCTTTTCTTTCGTCTCTTCTGTCCCACAGTCATCTGAAAGATGACCATACTTATACATACACCACCATACTTATATTTCTCATGATTTAGAGAAGGCATTTTGAGTTTACTCACATAGAGAGAATGAAAAAAAACAGAAACTGCTGAAAGTGAGGATCAAGGTGGATCAGGGAGGAAATGGAGTGGAGGCATAAAAGGGTGGTAGTGGTGTGTGAGGTGGCTGCTGGTGTGTGTGGCCAAGATTTTGTCCTGGTTTGAGGTAAAACAGAACCAGTTTTCTGTTCAGTAAGGAGGATGGGACTGGAGAGGATGAGAGAAGGAAAGGAGAGAATCTGAGTTTTTTTATTGTGAGTCCTTATTATTCTGTATCAGCTATCTTCCTTGGCGTGTGTTTTCTTCTGCCAAGACCACCAGAAAGATTATGTACCTAGTGAGAATAAATCATTACAATATACCCTAGCTCAGAATTCAGAGACAAGGGAATTTAAATGCATGAAAAGGGAAACACTTTCACAAATCTGTGATCCATAAGTATAAATGATTGGTAAATCAAAGTCTGTCATTTTGAATATTTCCATTTTGATTTTCAGTTTTTAACATAAGCAGCTAATAAATCTCTAAACATCAGGTATTTCTGTTTTGTCATAAGGTTAAACAATTTCAAGAGTAGTCTAATAAACTGCCCTCACCTCATAAGCTACAAAACACAGACATTTTAATCATAACTTTATCAATTGTAATTAGATTCCCAAATTGTGTATTTCAAGGTACATAACACGTTTGTAACTGTCTTATGAAGGTGAATTAAACTTGAGCATAAGTAGCTGCTGGCCTTTGAAGACATCCTCCAAACTGTACAAGATCCTTCCAGAAAAGTTATGATTTTTCAAGCATTCATTGAAAACAGTTGTTTTACCCTTCCATGGAAAACTGTAATATTATTACAACCCTACTGATCTGGACAAGGCATTTATAATACACCAAAGAAAATATACCTTCTCAGAGTGTTGCAAGAAAATAGTGAACTCTAGAATGAAAAGTAATAAAAAGACTTTGTCTTTTGTATTTCATCTGTCCCCCGTTTGTAGTAAAATGCCATTTTTTGGGGTGTTGTGTCCATACTCCAGGTACAATACCTGACCTACCTGCCACCAGCCACATACTTGATCACAAGCCAAGTAGCTGTGTGGTTAAATTATTCACTACAGAAACCTGCTGTTGAAATTTTCTTTTTCTCTCCTTTCTGTAGCCCGCATTCCCTAGCAAATGGTGTATGACCAACTGCCTGTTGACCATTTTGGCAGTTTTCATAACTGAGCTGAGGAATGACACTCCCATGAATTTTTATTATTTGAAATATTAACCTCCATTCAAAGAAAGTATAATAAATAAGTGTCAATAGCATTTACAATAAACATGCTGCTCCCTTTTGACATTTCCTTGAATTTTTGAGTTTCAGTAACAAGATAATGTTATTACTTATGCTAAAGCTCTGACTGCCAATTTATTCGGGTTTTGTACTCCCCCATTGTATACAGGATGATATTTGTTCTTTTGTCTCTGGAAGGATCATGGGGAAACAAGGGAGTTGATAAGTAAACAAAAGGAAGGTGGTTTTAAAACGCAGAACTGTTAACTGCAAACATGGCTCATGTCCTGCCTGTTGTGGAGTTTGCAAGGCAGCTATTGTTTCCTCAAATAATAACTCTAAACGCAGCCTGCTATTCAGAGACTTTTTCTTCCTACTCTGTAACGGATAAACAGCTAACTAATGACATACCAGAAAGCATATTTTAAAGATCTCAAATCTAAGTTGGCAAGGCAACCATGGATAAGAGCCTTGTATATCTGCACAATACAAAATGATCTTTAAAAGTATAACAACATTTCATTTTTCACAGCACACCTTTCGTCTCAACACATGCTTGTTACACTTGGGGACCTCAGAAGGGATCTTTCTAATTTGCCAGAAGGAAAACAGAGTTCTGATGTCTATTAGTAGCAATTTCCTACTCGTTAACATTTCCTCTTGCTGCATACCATTTTTTAATAGCCGTTTTCTCCCAGATTCTTGTTCTTGTTGACCCTCTCTGTCCCAATAACATTTAGAAAAGGTTTCACAGGCCAACATTCTGCATCCATTCATGACAACGTCTAATTGAAGCCCTTTCCCAGAGGGCTGATCTGTGTCCTTATACTCCCATTCCAGAAATAATCCCCAGCACCAGGACAGGTTGGGGGCTGACCTGCTGGAGAGCAGTTCTGAAGAAAAAGCCCTGGGAATTCTTGTAGACAACAGGGTGACCATGAGCCAGCAATGTGACCTTGTGGCCAAGAAGGCCAATGGCATCCTGGGGGGCATCAAGAAGAGCATGGCCATCAGGTCGCGGGAGGTCATCCTGCCCCTCTACTCTGCCCCGGGGAGGCCCCATCTGGAGCACTGGGTCCAGTTCTGGGCTCCCCAGTTCCAGAAGGACAGGGAACTGCTGGAGAGGGTACAGCAAAGGGACACAAAGATGATGAGGGTCCTGGAGCATCTCTCCTATGAGGAAAGGCTGAGGGCCTTGGGTCTTTTTAGTCTGGAGAAGATTTAGGGGGGATCTGATCAATGCTTACAAATATTTAAAGGAAGGGTGTCAGGAGGATAGGGCTGGTCTTTCTTTTCTCAGTGGTGCCCAGTGACAGGAGAGAAGGAAATGGGCACAAACGAGTATAAGAAGTTCCACCTTCTTGTGGACATGACGAGGAACTTCTTTACTGTGAGAGTGGTGGAGCCCTATGAAAAACATCTCTCCGTCTCTAAATCAGGGCCAGAGTTATGACCTTTTCCTCCAGAGATAACCTACTGTTTTCTTGAATTGATAGTAACAGCACAAGAAAGAATAACTGATATTCAGTGGAGAAATTATGCTAAAAAGGGATTAAAGAAGTTACCTGAGTACCAGTGCCATATTTATTAAAAATAATAATAATTTAAAAAAATATATTTAAAAATATAAAAAATAAAAATAAAAAAAAAAATAGTGGGGCTAATGAAAAGGGGGTGCAATTAATTACTATATAAATTCGGAGTTGTCCCATCTGGGAAAAACATGATATAATCATATCATTAAGCATCTGAGTTGATAAAATGATATACATTAAATGCTTATTAAATCAGGATTTTTACAAACTACTTAGAGGCTGGTTGTATTTTACAGAGTATTCAAGGTCAGACTGACCATATTTATTTTATTCAATGCGTGTATTTTTCCCTTTGCATTAGGTCGTCACATTTCAGCTACATTTTGGAATGTGTCTGTGCAGCAGTCTAGCTTATCTCCTGCAACAGCACAATGATATGAATAACTTTGGTAATTGTAGGGCCAGTGACAAAGAGAAGATGGTGCCTAGCAGAGATTAGAAAGGGAGCATGAAGCTGCAAGCACTCATGGAGGAAAAAAATGAGACTATTGTGGTGTTAACAATTCCATGCTGCTGCAATGCTTCCCACCCCTGGAGCAGCTGCCACACGAGGGGTGAGAGGCACATCTGGCAATTCAGTAGCTGATGAATAGGCAGGAGCTGGGTGGAACAACTGCAACACACTGCTGCAACCAGATCTTCTACCAAACCAGCCAGGGGTCATGGAGAAATATGAACTGCTGATAAAAATAACACAGGCTTTGGAGCAGAATCCCACCTTTCCTCTCCCGTGGAGGTAATTTCATTACAAGATATAAAGATACATTATGTGCTCTTGGTCTGAAAAGGTTTGTGCCTGAAATGCCTCAGCCGTTTATAGCATGGCTTAGATGCTTCAGCAAACATCTTTGCTCTAGCTCTTCATTCGTGGTTTAGCCCCAGCTGGCAGCTAGAACCATGCAGCTGCTCACTCATTTATTTCCCTGGTTGGGATGGGGAAGAGAATTGGAAGAGTGAAGGTAAGAAAACTTGACAGTCTAATAAGTAACAGCTGTGTATATGAGCACAAGCAAAACAAGGAATTCATTCACTGCTTCCCGTTGTCAGGCAGGTATTCAGACATCACCAGGAAAGCAGAGCTCCATCATGCGTAACCGTTACTTGAGAATACAAACACCATAACTGTAAATATCCCCCTTCCTTCTTCTGCTCCCATCTTTCTATATGCTGAGCATGACATCACATGGCATGGAATATTCCTTTGTCCAGTTGGGGTCAGCTGTCCCAGCTGTGTCTCCTCCCAACTGTTTGTGCCCTCCCAGTCCTCACTGGTGGGGCAGTAAGAGAAGCAGAAAAGGCCTTGAGAGGTTAGGGACAACTAAAGACACCAGTCTATTACCAACACTATTTTCATCCCAAATCCAAAACACAGCACTACACCAGCTGCTAAAAGGAAAGTTAACTCCATCCCAGATGAAGCTATGGCTCTCTTCCAGCTATCTCTGACAGCCGTTCCTCATTTATCAGAAAAAATGTTACAGATTTTGTTTTGCATAGTTGCTAATAGCAAGACATCATCAGAAAATATACTGCGAATAACGTTGCAAGATAGAACAAACTATTTACAGCTATTCCCAGCAGCAGTGACACTCACAGAAAAAGAGTTTCACCTTAGGCAAAGTGTGAGTGTTTATGTATATATGTGTGTATGCAGAAAGTACTGCTAATCTTAAAAATGAAAATATATTGTTTTAAAAAAAAAAAAAAGCAACAATTCAACATTTCAAGGACAGTACAGAGGAGTTATTTACTGGGGCTGAGTTCTAGGATCACTTGGCACTGGGTTCTTCAGCAAACCCTCCTATGGCTCTTCCCACAATTGAGAATACAGAAGATGCATACAACAGTGGCTACCTTTCTCATTACAATACAAGTTTCTTTTTCAATATTTCTAAATGATGTTAAGGTTTTTCATACATTTTATTATTTTTAGAGGACTTGACCCTGAATCCATTTATTCATCACTTCCATTTCTTAAGTCTGTGCATCACAGTAAAAATGGAACAATGGTGTTTATGAGATTTCTCTTCCTGTCTGTTAAGAAGGATAGAATTTTGATATCTTGACTTCATCCTCTGCCAGCTATAGCTCAGGTAACTGAACTAACTCCTTATTTCTTATATGAATTCATTACTCAAAATGGAAGACAATAATGAAATAATTATGTAAACATCATTCTCTGAAAAGGGCGAAAGGAACAAAGAGAAAGAGAGTTTACATCCTTAAGTGGAAGAATCTGGTGTCTAACATCTCTCTGCTGAATAGAATTGAATTATACTTACCCTAAGCTAGTGAGTTTGTTAGACGGGAATAACTTTAACAAGGAAGTAGGTTTCTAAACTTTAAAAGGAAATAGGTTTTTAAATTTCTGCAGTTCTGCCATGGTGCTATTAGAAATTATCTATGTTTAATACATTCAGAATCATTGAAAGGTCATGGCAAATGGGAAACAACTACTGGAAAAAAGCAAACATCACTCCTGTCTTCAAAAAGAACTAGAAAGAATATCCGAGCAACTATCATCTGGGTAGCTTCATTTCCAACCCTGGGAAGGTGGTAGAGCAAATAATACTGGAAACCATTTCCAAACATATAAAAGATACAGAGAACAGTCAGTATGATTTTATGAACAGTATATTGTGCTTAACTGACCTGGTAGACTTCAATGATAAGAAGATGAGCTTGCTAGATAAGGGGAGAGCAGTGGATGGTCCAGGCAACAAGAAGACAGCATGTACTCCAAGTAGACAGACACACGGAGACACACAAGTCTGTCCAGTGATCTTAGACACACAGTCTATGCAGCAGCTGTCCCCAGGTCCTGGTCTCTCCCTGCTGTCACCCAGATCTAGGGAATGCATAGTTCTGCAGTCCTCCCTCTTCTGATCACCCTGAGACCTTGCTGCTCCACCTGGAGCATGCTGTCATTCAGACTCTAAGGTCTGGAGCACAACCATACAGCAGCTAATTGGAAATAGGATATAACGTGAATATAAGAATAACTGCAGAGATCAGACACAGTGCTCAGCCAAGCATCACTTGTTTACAAAACAGTCCCCTCTTATCCCCTTTTCCTTCTGTTTTTCCACATTTGGCCACCCTAGCCCATCTTGTTATCTTTTTCCCTTTGGTCCTTCCCCTAACCATCCCACATGAAGTCTTGCAAAACTCCACAATCCCTTAAAAAAAGCCATAATAAATTTTACACTGTCTCCAAATGCTCTTCCATAGCATCCTGTAAGTCCTATCCCTCCTGTAGGCTGTAACTCCCTTTATTTTGCATGCATTTCTGGGGAGAAAATTTATTTCCTTCACTTCATTTCACATCAGGATAACAGGAAAATCCTTCTCCTTGAATAGCCCTTAGACTGACCCAGCCAGTGGCTCAAGATCTCCCTTTTTAGGCTGAATGTTGCTTTTCTTCTCCTTCCTGTGTCTTTGTGCTTAATGTGACTAAGTGTTAGACAGATAACCAAGTTGACTTCAGCTTCTACGAATCAGGCAACATTTCAACTGAAGACGCAGTTCCCACAACACTGTAATGTTCATGGGAAAATATCTATTTTCCTCCCACTCTTTCTGCACAGAAGAATTAGGAAAATAAAAACAAACCCTTTTGCTTCAGGTTGGCTCAACCCAGATGGAAATATCATCATGTTTAACTGGACTGGACGCATTTAGTGTGTGACATGAGTCTATGCCTACTTTAGCTACTGCCATTTCACAGGAGAATTATTTTTTGACAGCCTAGTAGTGGCTTTTTTCCTATTTTACAAGGCGGGTTTCTCATATGGTACACATACTATGATATGTATAGTCTCAAATATATATATGTAGAGCAAAATCCATGTACGTTGTTGATAATACAGTACAATAGTAATTAGGGTAAGGGTCTTAAAGAAGGTCCTGAGGAACCTGGGAAAATGACTTAACCACTCAAATTGCATGAGCTGTGAGATGAAGGAAATAATAGCAAGTAAAACATAAAATACTTTCCAGAAGATATACTTAACAAAATATTTAGGCTAGTCAGTCATTATCTTATAATTGAAAAAAAGTCCAAAGGAAAGCAAATGAAAAGTTATCATTTAAATAGGCATTAAAATGCTAAAGTTTCATGCCTGTAATGAAGATTTTAATAAGAGTAGAAATTGAGATGGCTTGTAACTGGTAATGTACCAGTTCCATTTTAGTTGTCATGTTAAGAACATAATTTTGTAGTTCTGTTGGCTTGTTGGAGCTCAGTAGATCCCAATATATTTCATTTCTTTGCCAAGAGTCTGCCTGTGTGAGGTAATATCATGCCAGAGTGAAGTGCCTTAGTGTTTGCAAAACTGCTTGAATTGATCTTCAATCTTTTCTTAAAATGAATTTTTCAAAATTATTTTTAAATGAGCCATTAGTGTTGGTGAAATGTGTAAATGTGTGAGATGTATTTATTCACTTTTTTTTTTTCTCTTTTCTCTCAAGTCAGGACATGAGATGCATACCTCATTACAAATTACAATTTTCTAAATATTTTTTTTTCCCCATTATACCAGACTGCAGTAGTGGAAACTTCCCCACACTGTTATAGCCCAGACTATTTGTATCTCAGCACCTCACAATCTGTAATGTTTCATATGAGCAAAATAACTTTGCAAATGACTTTTGCAGATCCCTGAGAATACCAGACTAATCTTCTTCTTCCACTCTGCCATGTTCATCTTTAAATTTTATATGCCTGTACATTTCTTTTCCCTTCTAATTGGTGTGGATTTCAATCTAATACTTCAGCAAAGATGTGTGCCCACTAAAATATGATTTGCAATTTCTGTGTCATTTCAGAGGGACAATAGAAGAAGTCTAGTAAGCTTCAGGCTACCCTAGAAGTAGTTTGATTTTAACTGGTAAAGACTGTATTCTGTTTGTTTATTTAAGGGGGGGGAAACGCATGCAAAACACACACACAAAATACTTATTTATTTATAGCAGACTGAAATGTTGTCCTTTCCTGACCATTTCCTATGGCTGCTATACCACCTACCTACTGCAGTTTTTCTTTTTTTGCAGTAAACAATCCATATTCAAATAAAAAAAAAGTGAGAAATTTTCTACTAATCTGGGAGCAAGAAAAAGAAAGGAGGTGAATGTACTACATACATTAGGAAAGTGCCCTCACTCCCTTGGTAAAAAGAAATGTCGTCTTCTGTATTTTGTAGGTTTTAAAAAGCTGCCAGGATGGGAAAGTACAGAAAGGAAAACATCTCAGTAATATTTGCACTCCAAGATTATGGGGTTCTTGCCTGCACAAAGCCAAAGAAAATACTATGTACTTTGATAAGAAGACTTAAATACAATTAGCTTAGGGGCTGATGCTTTCAAGTATAAGCAACCTATTTTTATTTATATTACCTTTCAAGATAAGCAATAATCTAGCTTATCTCAAGCTCTGTATTCAATTGACCAAAATACCAGACCCTTTAGTTACAGGCAGTGCAGCACACACTGAGAAAAGAAGAGAACTGCACAGACTGAAAAGACTTTTCACAGAGCACTCTTCCGTGCACCAAGTCACCGAGAAAGTTAACAGGTTAAGAAGTGGAGTCAGAACATCCAGTTTTGCCTGGATAGACTTTTTTCTTGCAATTCTTACAAAACAAATAAAAGCAAAGTGCATTGAAACACAGCAAGCCTTGGAATGCCCTGCCGGTGAATGCAGAAACCCAAATCAGCGCTGTTTCAAGCGGTGGGTCCAAACCGCCATCATTTGTTAAGATTAGATCCAAGTCTGTTTTCAGTGCTTTTTCACCACACTTTCTGAGGTCTTCACATGGTTTTCAACACCGTGGAGAAGACCTAGCATACCATTTAGAGTTCATTTTCAACTAAAATTCCCTGTTCATCTTCTCACTTTAACTCCTAGAGCTCTGCACACATATCATTGCCTTAATCTGTTACTTTAGTTATTTTATGAAAAGGCAGCCAAGCTTCCTAATTTAATTTTTCCCTGTAAGTCTGTGCTGCAGGCTACACTGGCATTTCTCATTCTTTTTCTTTCACATATATATATATATTTACCTCAGTAGTTGTGTCCTTTTCACAGCTACTGAATACACTTTGCTCTGATCATTGAAAACATTCTGAAAGAAAACTCTCTTTCAGATCACTTTCTTACAGTGGTTGAAAAAACCTTACTTGTCTGGGTGATTGAGGTGACATATGAAAATTTTAAGCTCAACTGAGCAATATCCAGCCAAACACTTAATCATACAATTAAAAATTACACCCTTAAATTCGGTTTCATATTGAAGCTTCTGGGAGTTTATGTATGTTTGGTAAATATTATTTTTTTTAAGAAATATTCACAGAGGATGCTGACTAAGCATATTGCATTTAAAAATTCTTATAGTTCATCAATTAAGGTACTTTCATGGTTGTGCTTTTTTGAGCTGTGACTAACTAGCTGTTTGCTACTGTAGGGCAGTATTCAAGAAATATTTTGATTTAAGCTCGAAATGAAGGTTTTGATTTAAGCTTGAAATTTTTTGAGGGAAAACAAAATTAGATTATTGTTAAAGCAAAAGAAGATTAATAAAAAAAAAAAACAAACCAAAACCCAAAACCTAGAAAACTAGTAACAAAAAAGTTGCATTTATTATGTAAAAGATGTTCTACTTCCAAATACCATCTTTTAACTACAGATGGAAGCCAATCTTAAATGAAAATATGCTCTTTAAATTTTTAAGCTTGTTTTTTAGCATACTTTTTCCTTTGTTTGAAACACGTCATTTACCTCACTTACAGAATACTAAGCTGAATTACTTCTCCATTGCACATTAAAGCTTATTTTGCTTTATGATGAGGATACTAATAACTGCAATAAAACTACCAGTGCTGGAATTTCAAAGATGTTTTCAGTTGACACAAGACTGCTTCTGCTATTCACTTAAAAGTTTTATTGCTGACCAAATAGTCTTACCTTTACCATGCTGCAAATGGTTGGCCATTTGACTCCTGTGATCACATAAATTGAAACCAGCTGTCATCTCCAGGATTTGACATGTTGTCCTACTTGGGTAGGGTCTGAGAGCCCTATCTGGAACTCTTATGCTATGGGCAAGGGTGGGAGGACCCATGTGAGGCTGGGCAGGATAGAAAAATTATCACCTCAAATCTCTGGGATTGTCCAACCACTCAAAACCTGGTGGGGTGGGGTGGGGTGGGGTGGGTTCTCTCACTGGCTTTCCCCTTCTTCTTCCCCTTCCCCCACAGTCCTGGCTCCTGCTCAGACCATGGCCATCACAACATCAGTTGTGATAAGTTGCACCTGGACTGTGGGGGATGGCTGGCAACACAGCCAGAACACTGCCTGGAATGGGGACCCAGATATTTTGTTCCCTTGAGAATATGACTATAGGTAAATTATCTTACTCTATAAAGAGTGGACACCCCAAGAGCCCTCTGAGGTCTCCTGTATGGCATTGGGCTGTATGCCAGGATCTCCCCTTCTGTGAGGACACTCACTTAAGGCTCTACTCCTTGAGGTTGAGAAACTCACTGCTACAGATTCTTGGTAAATGATTAATAGCATGCTAAACTTTGAAACCTTAGTTAAGCAATATAATGAGTTGATTGTGCATATATAATCCTTTAGACATAAACCATTGACCAAGTCTGGGACTAGGATTGGATCCAGCCACACCTAGGCTCCTCTATGAGACGTTTAGAAAGCAAAGGGGTCCTTTCTGAACCTCCTGACTCAAAGAGAAGGTCTGCCTGATAGCTTGTTTGGCCTTGTCCTCTGGGCAGTAAATAATAGTGTGTACCTTGCCATCAGATCTCGTAAAACACCTGGCTTTTACATTACAAAAATGTCAGCATAGACCTCAACACACAGGTAAATTTCTCACAACTGTGCAACAAACTTTCAAGTGTACAACTCCCATTTGTTTTATTTGTGATCTATAAAAATGAGAATGTAAACCCCACTTATTTTTCATCTAAATATGTATAAAGATGATATGAGAAAAAGCTGAGAGGTCTGGGACAACTTAGGCTAGAGAAGAAAAGGCTCAGGCAGGGTTTTATTAGTCTGTATAAATATTTGATGGGGAGGGTCAATGAAGAAGATGCAGCCGGGGTACCCAGTGATGGGACAAGAAGTAATGGGCACAAAATTTTTTTTTAAAATAAGTTATTCTGAACATAACAAAACACTTTTTTATCTTGAGGGTAACACTGGAACAGGTTGCCCAGAGACTTTGTGGAGTGGGCAATATATCCAAACACATGAGTATACCCTGGATAAAACGGTGCTGTAGGCAGTTCTACTCATGACAGCTCAGATACTGAAACAGCATGAGTACACAGTCTTAAAGCTAAGTCCAGAAGGAGGAGGAGTTATTAAAGCTGGTCTGTGCCACTGGAAATTTTGCTATTTGTGAGTGTAGGCTGGTGAATCCCACCCCCTGTCGCTGCATGTGCACAGCCTGGGAGGTTTCTATTAGCTTGTCCAAACTCATTTATAATGAACATTGTTTACTCCTCTTGAGATTGAAAAGCATTGAAGTAATTTCAGAGAAGTAATCTCCTGTATTACAGTTTTCACCCCCAAATTTCATCCACCCTGGGCGCAGGGGCAGTGAATGAAGAAAACTGAGGAATCGTAATAGATGATTCTTTTATCTCCCTTCTGGGGACTATACGATCACTGTGTGATCACAAGTGTCTAAAATTCTAAATTCAGTTTAAGTTATTTCAAATTAAATAATTTGAAAAACATGAAATAAAATACAAGTTTCCTCATCTATTCATGATATTGCAGAAATCTATAATGTGTGTTTAAAGAACTGGGAGAGCTACTCCCTGTGCTTTCATTTCCATGTGGAATCACATAAAAAGGGCTGATAAAGGACATATTTTAAAAAAATGATACAAAACTTGTTTCACAAAACTTGTTTGCTATTACTTAGGAAAAGATAAAACGTACCTTAGTGGATTCTCATTACAATGTACTATGTTCTTTTTTGTTCCCACTCCATAAAAACTTTTAATTTTTTTCTTTTCAGTTGATTGACAGACTAATATTTTTTTCAATAGGCCACAATAAAATATACAAAAATATCATATGCAGTACTTTGATGCCTTGCAATGTAAATGTATTACCAATGTATCAGTAGAAAGACAGAGTGAACTACTTTTCCTCAAAAAAAAAGAAGTCTCCCAACACTTCCTAAGCCAAAAGGTCAATATAATGAGTAATGAAAGAAAACTTGATATAAATCTGTACAATAACCTCAAAAAATTACAGGTACAATGAATCACAAAGGGCAGTGGCACAGAGTTCAGGAATTTTAGACTCTTTTCGCTTGAACTCTATAGGGTTTCCAGTCTATATATAGACAGTAAAAGGCTGTGACTTTTTGACAACACAAAAATCACAGCGTGCATATGTGTGCACGTGGGCTGATGACTGTTCCTTGTGTCTGCCACACATGGTGATGATTTGCAGTCCCCAAAGTACTCATCAGTGTGTTAGAAAACCTGAGAGAAGCCAAATGTTCACAAACTTAATGGCTTACTGCTGCTGAAAAGAGTAATGCATGCAAAATAGAAGCCTCAATATGGATTTTGAAAGATCTGAACACAGAATGGAAACCCTAAGCCAAAATGTGCTTAAGGAAATGTCCCCCTGTGTAATTTCAGACAAGTGCACCTGTGGTGCCCCTTGGTCATGTTAACTACTTGCAGGTTGTATTTTTAGAGAAGGAGAAGTCAAATGACTAAAAGAAAAGGCAGCCTGAGGATATAAATTCAAATGTGCTGAGTTGAGGAAGGTTTGGATTTTGTACTCATGAAAAACATTTAATTAGTGGGAGTTTCTACAAAATATATAGCCAGTGTTCATTCTAATGCTCAATAGATATTCTGAATTTTTGATTTAGTAAAAAAGACAAACATCCCCAGCTCACTTCACGAAATAGTTGAAGATGGTAGTTTTAGTGTATACCTATACACTAAAGGTATAAAGGACCTATGCAAGAGACCTATTTGCAAATAATTAAAACATAATTTTGAAAAAGTTTCATGTTAAAAATCCTTTCCAATTAATTTAATCTTGCCATCCTTCATTCAAAGATCAATTATTTCATGATGGTATTGTGGATGATTTTATGAGCATAGCAAATAAATGGAGATTTAAAGCACGGTGAATGTGAGTTTAGAGAGTATCTGCTACTTCTCAGTATGCAGCACAGCAGGAAAAATAAATTAAAGAAGCAGAGGAAGAAAAGAAAGCAGTGTTTCATATCAACAACCATCTTTATGAGTAAACTACCTAAGCATCTGGAGTCAAGACCTTGTGTCTTCCTTATATCTCAGTTGATATTATCTGCATCTTGCAAGGACTTCTGGACTAATTGAGGATCACCAACTCACTGGTGAGTGAGGGGAACCATCCTGGATAGATTTTGCTTTCCTGAAAATAAGAAGCCATGAAATAGTTGGTGGTAATGTAGCATACATTTTATTTGGGGCATCTATCATACCAGTAGTCAAAAAAGGTTATCTTCTACTGGGTAAATTCTTGTGATCAGTTTTTTCATGTTATTGCCTGACCCTTCAATATAGTATAGTCAGAGACAATGGCATAAACCCAACTATTCTGACCTTTCTTTTACACCTAACTGTACACCATTGATAGTGTTAATTGATATTATGGAAGTCTGCACTGTGGATGAATTAGGATAATCTTATTATACCTTTTTATATCTCCTGGGTTTTTAAGAAATACTATAGATTCAAAGAGATTTCATGTAAAGACAGAGTGTTTTCATTTAACTCAAATGGCATATGGTTAAACTACTAGAAAAGAATTTTTAGCTTAAATTATAATATGGATAACCTTATTTCGTAAGTTCTTGGACTGTGGACTGCAGGTAATTAAATATAAAACACGAGTGAATAAAAGCAAGTCCTTTCACACACATTAAAATGTTCAAAAAGGCCTTAATACTAGCCACAATTCCCAATTCCATCACATAAGGCATAAGTTATTTGAGGGAAGGCCAAACACAAGTGACCTTATGTTGCATAATCACATGAGGCTAAGCCTCTTCCTAAATCTCAGATCCAGGTGCTCCGATTTCAGGGTTCCAGATCCTACTGTAAGGAAAACTAAACTGCTCTCTCTTACTGAAACATGGAGGCACTTGGGGAATCCATAAGACAGTGCTTTGTAACATCCTTAACCTCCCTAGCCCTGTTCCTGACCAGAATTCTAAAAGTAACCTTCGTTATATTCAACAAAAATCACATAAAGTACATGTCTCTTCTTCCTTCTTTTGGTCCTGTAGAATAGTTAGGTTTAGCTTCCCAAACTTTAACCTTAATTAAAAGCATCACATTGGCTGTAACACTAAGAGGCACCATAAGGCTTTATGTCACTAGAAACAACCAGCTCTAATAGGCCTCTTCTGGCCTCTAGCAATGACACAAAATTGAATTGAACAAAACCGAATGATTTCACTTCTTTAAGCTTATTTCCCAAAAGGTTTCAGTCCAAAACTCCCAATGTAAGGTCTCCATTTAAGCCAATGGGTGGGAAGTACAAAATTGAGTAATAAACTGAGCTCTTTAGAGCTTTAATTCCCAAACTCAGCTGTAACCTAATCTACATTGTAACCAGAGAACAAGTAAAGAATATAAAGCCTGTGCAGAAACTAGCCTTTTTTCTGCCTTTATGGTCACTGGAGAATCCAAAAGTAAGTTAGGCTCCTGAGTTGTCACTTTTCCAGTTGTTAATCCCTACCCAATCAAATTGAAGAAACCTTTCCCTATACTAAAGGGTCAAAAAAAGATTCTTGGGTGTTTTGTTTTGAGAGCCATGCTCTAACCACGAAATTAACTATATAATCTGTATAGGCAACGTAGAGCTATGTTAAAAAGCAACAATTAGGCACTGGCCAGTGCAAACAGCAATATACTTCCTTATTCAAAGAATGCAAAAATAAACCAGCTTAAAATCTGAAAATCTAACTCAAATCTAAAACCTAAAGCTATTTTGCATCAGGGTAGTTTATTCTTCATTGAATAAACTTTCATTGAACACCCACTTTTCTGTGGGTGTAACATTCAATAATAAATGGAGCTCTGCAGTGTTAGATTGCCAAACCCTAGTCTACCTAGAATTATATTTGGGTCCTATTAACCTACAATAAAAGGCAACATAAAGCATTACCTATTTTTGGCAGAATGACAGGGCTCAATGTCATCTAGTAAAAAAATAGTGATCTTAAATATGGATGAAAATGTTTTAGGTTACCATTCTACTGTAGAAATATAAGACTTTGACAATAATCATACTTTTTTCTGCTACTGAGGGTTTTTCTGACTGAAGAATTTTAAGTCCAAAACCTAAATTCTAACCTTAACTTTATCAATAGAATGATATGTAGGATAAAATTTTGTCTAAAACCATACCGGCCAAGCCCCTAGCCCTCAATCTGGAATTGTAGGCCACTTTACTTAGTAGGAAAAATCATATTTTGGCTGCTAATATATACCAGCTCTCTCACTAACATTGAAACCCTTGCAGAAGGCTGCAATAAAACTTCAGTCTTTGATTTTCCTTAGTCTAATCTTAATGCTAATCAAATTTGATGGGCACCATTGCACTCTCTATTAATCCTCTTTTAACCTCAGGGAATCTGGAAGCACATAGGAACAAACTGGACTACAGAGCCTTCATATTTCCTAGCCCTAACGTTGAACACCATTTTGTATCATAGACCAGATCTGTATACCCATACTAGAACTTTTTCCTAAATCCATGCTGACTTACCCTAGCACTGAGGATTTTGCAGAATCCACAAATAACATAGAATCCTCAATCTTTAAATTCTAAAACCCTTGCCATAAAACATGTAGAACCAACAACTTCATCAATATAGTGAAAAATAGGATTTGACTTTCATCCAATCCATTTGTAATTCTCATGGTCATGTAGCATCCAACAGTACATATTGACTCTTTTGTATTTAGCTTCTCTAATCTGGCCTTTGTTGTAACCTTAACCAGTACCATATCAATAAAATAAACAATAATATCTAGAAAATAAATGGAAGAAATAGCGCAGGTGTCAACTGAGATGATAAGATGATTTGCTAACTGAAGAGCCTACAAGAGCCCAGCAATGAAGTGGATTTTCTTAATGGCTGGAAACCTAAACCCTCCCATAACCCAAGCCCTGGCCTTTATTTCAGCCAATGATTACATATCCATACATTGAAAAATGTGACAAGGCTTAGACCCCATGAACCTTTTCCTAATTTCAGAGCCCTGCAGCACCTATTAACACAATTTCACTTAAGGCAGTGAGTCCCTATGATAACCTCCTACTATTGGTGTCAGGTAAGGAGAACCTAATAGAAAATGTGCCCTTCACATATTACCTCAAATCTTAACACTAATCAGAGCTGAATTACACCCAGGTAGCTGATAGTTACCACAAAATTGGATATATGATGTAAATCTTTGATAGCAGCAACTTTCTTCTTATCCCTACATACTGTGGTGAATCCTGCATTAACCTCAAATATTCAAGCCCCTTTTCACAAGATCTACCCTCAATACACTAACTCCACATACATAGCTGGCTCCTAACTTACAATTTCCAAGGCTTTTTAACTGGAGTTCACGATTTTTATCTCCTGTGTTATAACCTGAAAGTAAAATGAAAAAAAAGTTGAAACAATTGTGCTTCTCTGTTCCAAAAAAGGAAGACGTTGAAGAATATCTCTTTTAAAAAAAAATGTGCTAATCTCTTAAAAACTTCTGTGACTGAGGATAAAATACTCAAAATCATAAATTCTTTCAGAGACCTACATAAAGATATACATTACTTCATGGATGACGTGCACTCCTGACTCAGCTGTCAGTACATTTACTGGAAATAAAGCTTAAAAGAGGGAGAATTTCCATGTCTTGCCTGAATCCAGACACTGAAAGGACCAGTAGATAAGCTTACTAAACACTTTCTTTTTACAAAGATTTTCTCTGTTCCCAGAGGAAAAAATAATTCAGCCAGCAACTGTAATCTATTCTGCAGAATGGAATCAACAATCGGCAGGAAGCAAAATAATAAATAACACTGTCCTGCTGGATGGAAAGAAATGAAAATAAGATTTCTAGTGAAAATGAGGAATGACAGAAGCAAGTGAGAAGAAAAAAAAAAAGATAATCCATGCCATGTAACTCCATTTGCAAGAAAATGGTGTTTGCCTACAATTTTACTGTGAGAGAACAAAAACATGAATAAAATACGCATGCCACATGTTCAGAACAGAATATACTTTCTTTGGTACAGAAACACAACTATTCAGTAAAGTAGTTTTCATTCCAGTTTTAGACCTTTGACAGGCTGTAGTGTTATTCATTTCACTTTTACAAATTGTCTCATTATCAGTCAAATACTAAAATTCAGACCTGTAGAACTAGTATTGGAGCCCTGCTGAAAACAGTTATCTGATGCTAGAAAGTCCACTAGTCTGCAAGTTTGACCCAGGATGGACATTTCTTCTCCACAGAAGCTCAATTTCTTCATCAATGCAAGGTGAAAGGCACAGCATTCAACCTGGTTGCTGCGGTGATGCTACAGGCTTTTCATGTCACATTTCTACCTTTTTCTATTTGCATTATTGGATGGCATTTCTAATCAATCAATACTCATAATATTATAATAATGCCAATTACGCTTACTTCCCTTGCAAACTGCATGGAGATTTATGTGTCTTAAGCATGGGGAAAACTAAAGGATGTTATCAAGCGAAATAAATTATTCTAATTTAAAATTCAGTAGTCTTAAAGCCTTTGCAATTAGGATTCATTATGTCTTACATCTGGGCAGGCTAATGTTATACATTGTTATATTCCATATTTTGAGAGTCTCCAATCTACTGAGGCAGCAAAGTTTAACAGATATGTTTCTTATCTCTTATTTTGGTTGAATTCTCTCAGGCACAACCGCAAGAAGCGGAAAGTACTACTCCCTGCAAAAATGTGCTGGAGTAATACTCAGGAGATACAATGGTAGTGACAGGATTGGAAAGATGGTATGAATCATGGTAGAAGTAGAACGTGTCCAACGGCAGCAGTATCACACTGATCACCACTAACACGGAGCTGTTTTCCTTGTGAAATATTTGCATTTTTATTTCTAGCCAGGAACTGGAGCCCATGGAGATGATAACAGATCTCAAAACTAATTTCATCAAATGACATGTATTCATTTTGAATCTAGGAGCTGAACTGAAAGCTATGGCAGCTTATTACTTGCTTAAAATTAATTAAACTTCAGGGAAGGAGAAAAGACCAGAAAATTGCATGTTATTGATATAATTAAAATGCAAAGTTGGTTCTCCTATTTCATTTTTTTTGTTTTGCTAGAAAGAAAAAAAGATTGGAAAAAAATAAGGTTTTTTTAGCAGTTAAACTAATTAAAAGCATTAAATTCCGCTAACTTGGGCTGAAGGTATAAATAATTTCTTAAGGATCTACATGGTGTCACTTACTGACATTAGAGAAGAATTGGAAGCAACTGATAAGTGAAAGCTAGCAAAAATGATCAGATGGCAAAGAGATTGATTACTCAGCAACCTCCTTTTATTCAAACATTCTGTTCAATACTGCAGCAAAAGCATTGTCTCATGTATAGCTCTGAGAATGGAGATGATAGTACTTTTTTGAACTACTGTCTAGTGTTTAGAAAAAAAAAAGTTGTATGGGTAACACACAGGTGGGTACGGTATTAATTTAGATCACAAATATGTTGACATTAAATCACTTTGTAAAAAAAAATAAAAAATAAAAATTTATACCAAGAGCTCAGAGACAAAGACATTTGGAAGGGTCACTGTTTATTTAACTACAAGGAGCAAGGTGGGTTCATTCAAAGGTACCACTCTTTTCAGCCTTAGGACATAGGTACAGTTAATTAAATGGACTTAGAAAAATCTGCTAAGAAGATATTTTATGAACATCACTACTAAAAAGCCTTTGCTGATGGGCCACTGTCTCTAGACTACAAAATGCTAAGAATTGCAAGATTTATGTACAATATGCATGTAGGTTTAAAATTCAAGCTACAGAAATGCCTACAGAACACTTTCTTAGGTCTGTTAAGAAATGAGATCAATAAACAGTGTGAAAAAGAGGGAAAATGAGAAAATTCAGTCTAAAACCAGGTGACAGGTTAGGGCACAAATTTTGTGAAACTATCATAGACAACAAGATTCGTTGTCTATGGCCCCTTTAGGGCCACTTAAAAGCTGCCCTAAATTCAGGGCAGGCAGCTTTAAAGTGCACAACATTTTGAGAACAAAGGCATTCTATTCTTCTCCATTTCCCACCTCTCATTGTATTTCTATATTAAAACACTATATTATACAAAAATATAGGTAACCTTTATATTTTGCCTATATATTTCATTATATTTTCTCTATATTTTAGCTGAGTAAACGTGATTTGCAAATAACAGACTACAATCTTGCAATTGAAATTGAAGACTGCATGGGCCATCCCAAATTTCCCATACAAAAATGGTCCCTCTCTGCTGTGATGCCTTTTCATCTGGATTCTGCATGGCAAGAAAATTAACAATGGTGATAAAACCCAACAGACGGTTGCTACGTGATACAGAAAATAAATACAAAATAATCCTATTAGCAAATCTTGGAAAGTGACTCAGCCTTACGTGATGCCCACGTGTTGTTTGCAAGAAAAGACTCTGCAAGATAAGACCATAGCTGAAGAAGGGCAACATCAAGGGGAAATATGCAAAGACAGCATATACTACTATCACAGGTAGAGTCATGTGTATAATGCAAACCAGATGCTCAGTGAGATTAAATCTTGTCACTCCTAAGAAACACAAAATAGGAGATGGTGGTAGGTTGACCTTGGCTTGCTGTCAGACACCCAGCTGCTCACTTGCTGATCCTTGTCAATAGGACAGCAGAGAAGATTTTTATGAAAAAACTCATGGGTTTATCACTTATCGATTACCTGGCACAGATCTCAAACCTTGACCAGTCCTGAGAAAGAGTTAAAATACAAGCCAGCTTCTGCTGTGCTGTATGTTTTTGTCTTTGTGTTAAAAATTAAGTATTAGGCTTGATGTAGTGTGTTGTCTTTGGAGATAGTGAAAGGATAGTTTTTTATATATATTGAACACAACATTAGTTCTAATGGCTTCTAACTATATCAGTCTAATCCAAAAGTATCAGACCTTTGGGTTTGTTGTAACTCAGTACATTCATTTTAGAGGAAATGAAGGAGATAAACTGTATTTCCTCTGAGGCGTCTGTTTACATCAACCTGAAAAATGTTGGTGTCCTAAAGAGACATGGATCACAAACTGCTCAGCACTATCCTTAGCACTTGGAATTCAGAGCATAGCCTTCCAAAGTAATTTTCATTTTGGGACAACTGCCAGGGTTCATTTTTATTTAACATAGGTCACGGATAAGATAGAAGGAGAGTTTTTGTTTAATGATTTGGGCTTTTTTATTTACAAACAAATCCCATTTCGCGGGAAATTTCCTGGAAGTTTCTTCTGAAGAAATGTTTCAGGATTTCACTATTAAATATTAATTAAAAATCATAGAATTGTAGAATCATAGAATACCAGCTTGGAAGGGAAATCAAGGAGCATTTGGTCCAACCTTCCTTGGCAAAAATACGGTCTAGACAAGACAATCAATCCATTAATCCATATTTTCCTTTTTTTGATCTGAAGATCTTTCTGTTTGAGACACAACTAGAAAACCAGAAACAGATGTTTGGACATTTCTCTGCCACTTATAACGCAGGCCCCTTTAATTAATAACAGGGGGAAAAAAAATATTGTCAAACTCCAGTTTCCAAGAGGCTGCAGAATATCTACCTTTGAAAGTATCTAAAATCCAACAGGACAATGCCAGGTGGCCCCTGGAGGCCCCTTTGAACTTACTTTTTTTTTTCTGTACTTAGGGTGTTTATGAACTCATGGAAACAAGTCTGTAAAGACACCAAAAACATTTCATTTTAACAAAGCTAAAAATATGAAGACATAAAATCTACTATATTTTCTATTTAAAGATTCCAGCTCTGTGTATCAGGTGCTGGGAGTATCAGCAGTGTGGATGGAGGAATCAGATCTCTGCCTCTAAAATAGCTGCATTGGGAGGGAAAATAGAACATGACAAAGAGAATGGAAAAGACAGACCAATCTCAAAAATAATATATAACCAAAATGCAATCAAATATATTTAATTTGGCAAAATAGGTTCAAATTTTATTAGCATGCCCTAGCTTGGCACTTGACACTCCCTTTCTATGATAACTAAAGTTATTCCTTTGAGATATTATTTCAAATTTATCTCAGATGCTCTCATAGTTCTGTGTTGCACCTGCTTTATATTGCCTTGCTCTATGGGAAAAGAGAGAGAATTATTTTTAATTTCAAATTTTAAATGCCAAAAAAAATTAACATACAAATGGGAGCAGATGTTGCTTTAATAAAGGTTCACAGCACACACAAAAAAGTCAATACTGTACACTGCAAAGAGTTTAATCTTTCTTGTTTCTCTCATTCTATTTTGGAAATCATTTTAAGTACACTGTTGGTGTTGGGATAGAAGACCATCAGTTTTGAAGCCTAAGTCTGTCTTATATTTACTCCCAAAGAAACAACTCAATTTCCTTCTCTGCATGTCCTAATCCAGAATCACTAAACAGCTTTTTCCTATGTACTGCAACTAATTTCCAGCATAATTCTGAATGCCAATATATGAGTTACAGGCTATTAGGAGTAGCTGACTCTGTCTGCACTCTGATAGTCTGACCCAGACCTAATCCATATACAACAGTTTAGTCCCGAGGAACCTCTATGTATTTTTTGCCTTTTTAATGTGAAAGGAATCTTCAGTTAATCCTAATCATACAAACACAGCATCTGACTAAAAAGCCTACTTCAGGTTTTAATTACAGTTGATTATAAGATTAAATACTTCAAGAGCATGAATAATTATTTGAAGCTTGGACCAGGGTCTCCCTTGAATTTGGAGAGTGTCTGTGAGATTCCTTTTTTGATGACAATATTCCATATATTCAGTGTCTGGCTTGGGTCAGAACCAGAACTAGGAATATAAATAGGAAGAATAGTTGTAGGTGTACTGCCTTTGGTGTATTTTGGATGAATGGTATCCAGGACATGAGAAATGCAAAACTGAAAGAAAACAAAGAGAAAAATTTACTGTGTTCCAGGGAAGCACACAGCACTCAATTAGTATCACACAGGATCTCTCTGATTGTAGCGAGGACATATCTCACGGTGGGATGGGATGATAGGCCACAAGACTGCTGTGTTTTTCAGTCCTATCTATTAGATAAAGGCCCCTATCATGAAGCTTTGAATCCCAGATTACTTATGATTGAATCTCAATGAACAATTATAATTTATCCTTAGAGGTATCTCACCTTTTTCTGAAGCCTTTGACAATAGGATGGTTTACTTTTACCTCTTACTATCTCCACAACTTCTGTGAGGAAAAACACAGCAAAGGCAGAGCTGTAAAAGCAACAGGTGGTGTGTTGGTTTTGGTCAAGAGCAATATTAAAGTTGCTAAGAAACAAAATCATGAAAAGGTGATTTGTCAGCATCAAAGGTTGACAAATTTACAGAAAGTTGACAAATTAACCTTTGCGCAGATTGACCCAGGGCCAACTCCCTGCTGTCTTCACCCAATACTTCCAATTTCCTGCAGCCCAAGCCAAACTCCCTGACTGTTAACAGGGCCAGGATCTGACTGCAGGGTTGGTTTTTGTCTGGAGTGGACCAAGTCACTCTTTAGACAGAAAAGCTCAGGCACAGTAAAACTGATTTGGAACATGGGAGGAGTAACCTTGTATGGCAGGTGGTGTGGATGTGATGTCTTAGACCACCTGTCTCTTTGATTTCAAACCTAACCTCAAGGCCCTGAATTCAAAGTCCTATAGGTAAGAACTACTGAGATTCCCATTGAATTCAACTGGCTTTTAATTAAACATTTTCTTCTTCTCTGGAGACATTCTCCTTCTCTGTAGACATTCAAAATCCACCTGGACAAGTTCCTGTGCTACGTGCTCTAGGTAGATCCACTCTAGCGAGGGGGTTGGACTAGATGATCTCCAGAGGTCCCTTCCAACTCCATATGATTCTATGATTCCGTGATAAGGAGTGGTCTAAGACTCTAATATCAAACACTCTGCTGTGTTTAATAAACAGAGCAAAATAAACAGAAATATTCTTCCTTTACCAGTAAAGAAATTGGAGAATGCATTACGTCTGTTCCCTTAACGATGGATGATTGGATTTTCCAGCTCCTGCTGGCATGACATCCATACAAACAAGACTTATATCTCTGTAGGATTTCCTGTGAAAATAAGCAGATAAATAATTAAACATGTTTGCATAGTAGAAGTTAATGAAAACAAATCAGGAAGCATTCCTAATCATGGAACTGAGGCATGATTTTGTCTTTTAATCGTTATTAGCAGAAAGGAAACAGAGTGGAAAGGCACCAGAGAAAGAGAAGAAAATTAATAAAAATGCACAACCTTCTGGTGTTTCCAAACATGTTGACCTGGGGCACACTTCCAGTTTCATCCACCAGGATGTCCTGTAAACATAGACTTACACAGGGCTTGTTCCTCTAGATCATATAGAATGGCTCTTTTTTGCTAGTCGTATAGTTTAAACAGGTAGAACTGTGCGTTATGCTAACTACCAAGCTCATTTGTAATCGTCTTTCACCAATGTATCTGGAAATTGTTTTATTTTCCTCCAGAAAATGAGACAGTTCCTACAATTCTCATATAAATTAATCTGGCTGTTGGAATCCACAAAAACACAGTTGTGTGTGATAGTCCTGCCAGCAGCTCTAAGGTAGATAATTTTTTCCAATTTAAATATATTATTTTTGTATCTCTACCAATTTAGACACTTCTACAAAAATCCAGATATCTAAACATTCACTGTGACATTTCTTAAATATCACATGTCATTCAAGCCTTTCTACCATTAGTCACTGAAATTAAATATTGAAAACCAAGTACTATCTCACACACACTTCAAATTATGTTTTTGACTTGTTCTGGTTTTGATGAAGATGTGGTGTAATATACATATATCTGTTTGGCAACACGTTTCATATCATGGACAAAGACATCTCCCAATTCCTATCTTTGCCTTTGTTTTATACAACCATAAACCCAGTTCTTGGGGTGCAAATTAAATCAGCAACCCCAAATCCAGTTATTCCTGAAACAGTCCTAAAATCTTTTTGTAAGCCAATTCCAAATATGATGATAGTGTTTTGTAGAGCATTATGAGCCATGGTTGTTTATCTCTTTCTTTTCCCTCTGTAAAAAGTGTTCAGATGGTATTTTTCACCCGTGACACTTCCAATCAGAACAGCCTTGCCTGTACTGGGTAAGTGAGTGAGATTGAATACCTCAGAAACAGAAACTTTATCTTTCTTAAATGATTTGGACGTCCATCTGCTGAAACACTTGAATGTGTTACAGTAAATCTAAATAAATAAATAGCACACTTTTTATCTTTGTATAAAATCTGAAATTCTGGAACCATGCATGAACATGAAAGGAGATATAAATGATAAAGCTTTCCTCTCACCTCTTTTCCCATGCTTTTTCTCTGCCATGTGCTGGATATGGAACCTAAGCCCTGATGAACCTGAGTGCATCATACAGGTATTATGCACAGTAAGCCTGTAGGGACCCTCTCCTTTGCTATATCAATTACCTGCCTTGAGCAGTGATGAATATTAAAAATTCTTAGGGCTCTACACTGAATGAACTGGGGAAATCAAATCTGTATTTTAAGGAATATTTATTAGTCTTGTTAAACAGAGGTTAAGATTATTTTTGTTCTAATTTAAACGATGCTAAAGGGTAAAAAATTACTGAAAATATCTGCAAGTAGAGAATGTCGGTCCTGCTCCAAACAACACTACCTCATTTAAAGATTAAGTGATGGAATGCCACCTAGACTAATTAATGGTAATCTACAAAATCATTCAAAGGCTTTGCTCTGACTAAAAAAAAAAATGCCTGCCCTAATTCCTTTGAAACTCAAAGTATGCAGCCAACAAAATTTGAAAACACTAAGAAATAGAGCATTTCTAAAACCAAAACAAATAAACAAAAAACTTAAACACAATTTACTTGCTTTATTATGTATACTTTTTAGGTGGAATGGAATAGATTAGTGATTTACAGTGGAGCTGGGTTGGCAAGACAGACTTCAGCCACCTACAATATAAATTGTATTTGAGATGATAAAATACAGAAAAGGAAGAAGAACTTATCAGAAATTTATTATTTGTTCATACTGCTTTTCAGTTTTCTGAAACAGAAAGTTCATACCTAATTTCAGTGAAGGCACACATAAAATAATGAAAAATCTATGCCTGTTATACATACTTAATTATATTTATAAGATTATAAATGTACAGAAAAACACTTCTAGAGATACATGTAAGCTTTAACTATATTGCTTTTTTTTTTCTTTGGAAACATACTTAGTATGAAATTTTACATTTTACTGATCTAAGTGCAAATTTACATCCTATAGTTACTTCATTTTTTACTTTATTGGGCCAAATTTGCAAGCAAAAGCAGCATGCTGAGCACATTACATCTGTGGTCACAAGAAAACTAAAGTGTACTGCTTGGAATTCAGACAAGAAGCGCAGCATATGGAAGATCATACATGAAAAGTGGTTGTTTTGTGCAATGGAGTGATCTCAGGAACAACATTGTGCAGAAAGACAGCATTTATCTGCCCAACACAGGGCTATTTCTGGGACTACATGCTCTGGAAACCCTGATGCTTGGTGTTTTGACCTGTCTTCTCCTGACTAAGAAAAGAGAGAAAAATTTCTCTGCCAGAGATTTGGAAAGAAGGCAGTATTTTTGGAAAATTAAAATTTTACTGAAGTTGGCTCCCCTCTAATTGTACTGTAATTGCTCTGGGCCAGCTTTCAAAAAGAGGCTGTCCCAGAGTGGGCAAGCACTGTAGAGAGAGGGTAATAATAGAAGAAAATGTATCTGATCTGTGTAAATGAAATTCCCTGAAAATTAATAAGAGAAATAGAGGAGGATGGATGTCAGAGCCTTAAAAATGTTGCAATGTAAAAATATAATAAAAAAGGAATTATTACCTTGGGAGTGACTAAAAACAATATAAGATTCTTTAAATATACAAAGAGAAAGAGATGAAAGGCTGAAAACTGAAATAATTAGCCCACTAAGGGATTAGGGAGAAACTTAATACGAAGTGAACAGGATATAGTGGGAAAATCAGATGAGTTTTGCACTTTTTAGTATTCGTGAGGGAAATCTGAAGTGAAAAAGTATAAATAAATTGAATTATATTTTCCAACTGCTGAGTAGCACAAGTGGAAGGATATAATTGCAGAAGACGACTTGGGTAAGATAAAAATTGCTAAAGCCAGATAAAGCATCAAGAAAATGGGTTACCCCTTCAATAACTGAAATGAACATAAGAGGAAACAAAGAAAAGATTGTGGAGGTCCTTTAAAGAGAAGGTATGTACAGAAGAACTGCAAAAGAAAAGGGATATTCATGTCATTCCTTTAGAAAAGAAAGTGATATAGTAAAGGAGTATCTTAACACACAGATCCACAAATCCAGCTATGATGATACACAATGGAGAAATGCAACATGAAAATCTTAAATGTACAGATTTTATCAGTATATGATTGTCTTTCAGGAATTAATTCTTTAAAGTTCTGTTTTCCCAATATATTTTTTCCATTTTTTTAAAAAAAATTGCATATATTTAGTTACTAGGGGGAAAAAAGGCAGAAGTATAAAATTAGAGAGAAGAAAATTAAAGAAAAGAAATACTTCTATTTTTGGTTATTCCAAATCTAAACATTGGAAGTAAAAACAGTCCATTCAGACTTCTGCAGTTATTTTGGTCCTGATTACATGTAAAATACATCTCCAAATAATTCTTTTTTGTATCAACAATGTGACACTCTAAAGTGATTACTGTGCAGTCCAAGTATATTATTGGTAAACTATAATATTAAAAGAATAACAATACATAATTGCTATTAAAAATTCTTTATAAACAGAACCTCATTTCATGAAGTGTCAAAATGAGTATTCTGACCAAAAAAAAATAGTAAGATAAATAATGTGACTTGTCTACAATCACACCACAAATTGTACTGGTTCCAGTCTACAGAAATATCGACTGTAGGGATATTTCATCTTCAGAAAAAGATCTATAGTCAACCTCTGACAATTCATCCAATGATAATGCTAGGATTTATTTACTGTTTCATTGCCACTGTGGTCAAAAACTTGCATTTTCCATTAATTATTACATTCATCAATTTTATTAAGATGCATGCGCTTAGTCAAGTGGCCACGATTAAATATTTACCTCACAGGTATCGCAATTTCTGTCCTAAAATTGATGTCTAAACCATTGCCTGAAAACATCAGATGGTAACTGTGTGAACCCAGATCATACTAGTGCTTTAAAAACGTATTACAGAATCAGAGAATCACAGAATGGTATGGGGTTGGAAGGGACCTCTGGAGATCATCTAGTCCAAGCCCCCTGCCAGAGCAGGTCCACCTAGAGCAGGTTGCACAGGAACTTATATTCACTATGTGAAAGCAAAAATTGCTTTTGAAAATTGTGGGTTCTTATTCCATTTAGCTCAGTCTAGAGTCCAATGTCTAACTACTTTGGGCTTGAAGTTCGGATTAACCATTTTCTGTAAAATTGATTTTAGGTTTTCAAAGGTATACATAGACACTACTGGGGAGCAAGAGCAAAATTAATTAATAATAAGCCAGAAATTATATAATTAACATGACTTATAAACAACCTGAGCAGACATATAATACAAAAGGATATTTTCCTATGGAAAAGATTTCTATGTTAAAAAAATTTTTACTACTTTATTGAAGTAGGACAATGGCTATAAATATGTATATTCTGCCAAATACAACAGAAAAAAAATGACAAAAAGACACAGAAAATTTTCAGGTGTCAGTGTCTAAAATTAGATCCTACTCTTCTTTTTTTTTTTTCACAAAAATTAGGCAGGAATTGTGAAGTGGAAATTATTTAAAAAACGAAATCATTTTCCATCAGTTTTGTAGATACCTGCCTCCATTAGACTTGAGAAATTATATCGGGATACAATCTGCTTCTTCAGAAAGAAGTAACATTGCTAATTGTTCATTTAATAGGTCTTATTTAGCACCAAGAGGTGCATCTTCAGAAAATCCAATCTCTTCAGAAAATCTGATCTGCAAACATAGCTCTTCCTGCTGGTAATACGGTTATGTTTGAATGTAGGAAAATAAATGGAGAATTTATTCTGCTTTATTCTTTGATAATATTCTAGATGCAGGTGTTTTAATGCCCAATTTCTTGTCTTTTTTTTTTTCTCTTAAGAAATGAGTCTGACCAAGAGAAAGACTACTCTGAAAGTCCCTCTCAGAATCTGCTGGAGGTCCTATGACATTTTTCTGTAATTTTACCTGTAACTCAGTGATCGATTGATCGGCAGAGTGATCACTTCAGGCACCTGAAGAATTTTCTGCAATACAGATCACAAAGAGGCATGCACTCGTAGGTTTCAGCTAGCATAAATTAATGACCTTTGCTCAAAATGTTTTATGAATACTTTCAGTCAATTGCTTTTTTATTATTTCCGTATCTGTAGATATTTTGATCGGTTTCTCAGGTAATTAATTTTAATAGCCCTATCCATAAATGGGAAGTCTTCCTTCTGAAAGGGGCATTTGGTGCTAATTTTTCAGGTTTCACTGAAGTAACAGAAAGGATGTTCTCACATCTCAAGAGTGCGGGCTGCCATGAGATTATTAGGAAAAATATATATTACTGATCTCCCAGCTGCACCTGAGGGGTGACCCACTTTTTCAGAGACGCAATTACAAATAGGAAGCAAAAATGTTGTGTCTATCCTATATAGACACATCCTATCCTATCTATCCTGTATTGCTTTTCCAAATGCATTTGCTGCCTTACTTCAGTTTAAACTGGTACATTGAGGGCATGAATCTCATTTTAGGACTTTTCTCTCTTTGAGCACCAGGTAGTACACATTCTTACTGCTGTTAGAAGACCTGAACACGGCAACATTCAGATTTGCAAGGATGAAAGACCCCTCCACTGGCAATTATCTTTCTAAACCCTGCATATGTTGTGTATATAAACACATCAACAAACATATATATTTACGTCATCTAGAGGGTCCTGGAAAGGCTTGAGAGGTGGGCCTGTGTAAACCTCATGAAGTTCAACCAGGCCAAGTGCATCTGGGTCAGGGCAAACCCAAACACAAATACAGGCTGGGTGGACAATGAACAGAGAGCAGCCCTGAGGAGAAGGATTTGGAAGTGTTGGTGAATGAGAAGCTCAACATGAGCCAGCAATGTGCGCTGGCAGCCCAGAAAGCCCATTCACTTAGGGGTTAAAAAAAAAAAAAAATCTAAATAGGATATCCAGCCTGGCAGATCTCCCTTGGAGGAAGGTGCATGAGACCTGGGAGCTGCAGCTCCCTGGAGCACCAAAGTGCTCAGGGAGAATCTGAGATTAGTGTTGGCCTGGGGTGAGATGAAATCTATAAATAACTTTTTAAATATTATGAATTAGGTTCTTCTAACTGTTCTTATTCTAGATTTGATTTGCTTACAAAAAGTTTTCACTAATCTTAAATCTGTTGCTGAGTGCCTCTTAACTTTGGGGTCTCTGCCTCTGTCCACCTCAGCCTCAGCTAGCAGAAGCCACCTTGCCTCCATGTCTGGCAAGAGCTGTGTCACACAGCCTTTTCTGCCTTTCAACAGACATTACAGTCATAGAGAATCTCATTTTTACTCAGACACTGAAATGCTAATTCACTTTAATTAATTGACTGATTTCTGTCCCTCCTCAGTGTGCTGGAGCTGATCCATATAGCTCCTCCATGCAGGAGGGAGCAAAATGCTCTTTCAGAAAGGCCCTCGCTAGGAAAGGAGGTAGGTAATGAAATTTTCCATTTCCATTTACCAGTAAGAAAAAAATTCCGTGCAAGGCAATCAGTGACCAGGCAGTCCATGGAGTGTTGCAGACACCACTAGGTACCGCTACAAACTTTGATTTCCTGAGCAACTTGTAATTCCTACTTTAAGCTAATATCCATTAAGTCTGGTTTAGGTACAGTACATCTTCCTGAGGATTTCTTCTAAAACCCTATTAATTAGAGGCTGCTCGTGCCCTGATGGCTGGAAATTTATTATCCCTTCCAAGGTGTGAGTTTGTTTATTAATTGAAGTAGAGGATATAAGTCTGTGTTTCGTCTTTACTATGACAAGTCATAGATCACTATAATTATCCAATTGATTTCTAAATTCTGCAGATCTCTTGGCCTCAGTGGTATCTTGCAGTTTTAAAAGGAGGGCTCAGTTATAATGAGCAGCACATGTCCTTAAGTTTTTTATAGAACTTTTCCCAGTAGTTCAACAGAAAGTGTTTATTTCCCTTTCTGATATTTCTTGAGAACAAGGTTAAAAAAGATAACCCAATGGTTTTAAGCACTTAAAGCTGTTTCTTGAGGGAAATGAATACCTGCTGCTGCTAAATTTCTCTCCTTGGTCATCTCACAGCAAAGCTGTTTCACACTGTCCTGTTCAAGCAGTCACTCTGGACTTAAAACACCTGTGACAGTCCCTGTGCATTAATCCGTGCCTACTCTGATACTTACGAGTGTAACTTAACATGCCACAGGGATTCTGATAAATTTTCATTCTTTTTTGCGTTCTTCTCTACAGTAATGCTGTGAATGCTAATCCCCTCTGCACAACTCTATCGCTTGTTTATCACGTATGAGATGTCTACAGTAGTTCTTTTACCAATACATTAGAAATTATCCTAGCACTCATTCTCCCACAGCAGTTAATGAACTTCAAATTCTGCCAAGAGAATGGTCATCAATTCTATTATATGCAACAAGTTTAAAATTTACTAACTTTAACATACTCCATCTATATTTACCTGCATGAAAATTTCTAGCTCTCCATAAGGGTGCATTTCACATGAACTATATTGAAAGTACATTAAGGAAATACATACTGTCATCAAAAATTAAGCTGTAAAAGAGAACAATTTCATGTTTTCAAAGAAGTCAGACACTGTATTTTCTCCTGTGATCAATTTACTAAGATTTTTTGGTTTTTTTTCAATAATTTCAATAACATGTAAACTATTTTCTATGAAAATGCTCTTCAAAAGAAATCTATTCTGAAAAATAAAGGGGTTTCACTACTGATGTTAGGGTTTGTTTTGTATTTGGGTTTTTTAATGGACTAATAAACAGGTAGAAATAGAGACTAAATATTCTAATCTCTAATATTATACTAAATATAATAAATATTTATTATAGATAATAAAATTTGGGTCTTGGCAAAGGAATACTCTTGAAAACCACATTGCACTTCTAATTCTGCTTCTTTTCAACATGTTAAATAACACCTAACTCCAGAAAAGCCCTCCTAGGTATTTTACCATACTGAAACTGGTGTTTCAAAAAATGGAGGAACTCAGTGATGTCCAGTGTGCAAACTGTAGTGTGCTGTTATGTCTCTGCAGTTCACAGAAGATTTTAGGGATTTGATATGCATAACATTTGTGTTTTCCATCTGCTTCCCAGACCAGCTATATACATTTATTGGTAAGTGCTCAGTTCTGCAGGGATGCATGGAAATGAAAGCATGGGAATAATGACTATATCAGATACAGTAATTATTTATATATTATATATGTATGTAGTATCTATAAAAGCATACATATGTAAGTACATATATAGAGATGTATTTAATAAAATATATAAATATTTAAGAATAATCCTTATTTATAAGTAGGATCAGATTCAGTCACTTCAGCAACCTGCAGAATCATGTCAGTATTCACCTCCTGCCTTTCTTCTACACTATTTGTTCTTTGGGGAGCATGAGCACAAACCTCCATTATTTTCATTTATAATGATTACTAGAAGTCCTTCCATGGCCAGCCATGTAGCAAAAATGGGAAGGAGCTCAATAGCCTGTATTCAATCTACAAAATATTAATATTTTGTACAGCAATTCTCTGTAATTTCCTACATCTTTTTTACATAGTCATCATTTCAATAATTGAAACTTCTGCTTCACGCAACCCTTTAAGTTAATTTAATTTATGCACACATGTATGCTAAGAAAGAATTCATGAAGGCCAGCGTTTGTCTGATGAGGCTTATCTTCCTTTGCTCCCTTTACAATAAATGGAGATTAATCAGGCTGATCAGCTTCTTGATTGCTGCAGCTTACCTTCTTTTCTGAGTTAGTCTCTGCACTGCCCATAACTGACACCTAGGAAGAGCAGACTATTTAAAGTCTCGTTCTGAATATCCCATGTAATGTATGAATTCAAAGTCTTTTTTTTTTGTTTTCCCCATTTTTCCACATTAAGTTGATGCATGCCTGTGGGTGCTAACAGGGATATCTAATTTTTGGAAATGTGTGTTCACCTACAAATATACAGTTTGAAAAACTGGTTTCAAAGTACAAAACAGCAGTGAAGAAAAGGGGGGTGAAAAAGTGAAAACTTCTCCATTCTAATGCAGGATTCCAATTAATATAAGATAGTTAGTAACAAATACTCTTATAGCTTCTTGTTTTGCTTAGAGTAAAAACTTCTCTCCCTGATAAAATTCCCTTCATCGGGATGCTAACTCCTTTCCAGAACAGAAACATTTTGATTATTATGAATTTCTTTATTCCAGAAAACTTTCTTTTTATATTATGGCAAGAAAGGTGAATCATCCCTACTATCAAAGAGTAAAGATCAAAATTTTGCTGATTTACACAGAGGTTCCCATGTGAATCAGAAGTGACTGGGCTCTAACCCACCTCCACTTTCTCCATAGAAAAAAAAAAGGATATAAGAGTTGTACATACACACCTGTGCATTTCCAATTTCTGAAGGAGGTGTCAGTCATCGTAGATGTGGACGCGATCAAGATCAGAAAGTATTTCTCTATCACCATTGTTCTGACATTTTAAATTGTTCCTTAGTGTAAATGTACAGGTTTTCAAATGACATGTCTTAAGCAGCACATACTACTGTGATTGTATCAGCCTTTGTCCTCTTGTCTTTGGTTTCACTTTTTATAGACTTTTTGATTAAGTTGATGGGTTTGCTTCAAAACTTCAAAGAAGCTCAATACTTCTGCCCACTTATCTCCTCAGTCTCCAAGGTGAAGTAAACAGTGGCCAATTTCACTCCTCAGGCACAACAAACCTTTTCATAAAAATAAAACAAGAACAAAATATTAAAATTCTATCCAGGTATTTGATCCTGATATATAATAATAAATAATAATGTAATAAAATATAATAAAATATAATATTTATCTATATCATATATATTTGAATACAATAACAATCATTTAATAATAAATATAATATTTGATCCTATTGCAAACCCCCACAACAATTATTATCCAGATTTGTTATACTTTTGAAGGATTTAGGCATTTGAGTTCCAGTGGGTTTTGATTTAAAATATATTGCCTTGCTTTACTAGCATGGACAAAAATGCTTCAAGCCATTCTGATGCAATGCAATCACAGAAACACAGAATCTTCTAGGTTGGAAGGGACCTTAAAGATCATCTTGTCCAACCGTCAAATCTTGTCCGATCATTCCTTTCCTGGGCAGGAAATGACAGAGAACTGAATGATGCACAGACAATGTGTTGGAAGGTACTTGCTCTTTGGAAGCAGTTTTTCTACACTTTTTTTTTTTTTTTACTCAGCATTGCAAAGATTCAGTAATGCAACGCCCCAGATTTTTCAAGGTAATCAAACGTTCACTGGTAAAATAGAAATTCTTGGGGAATTTTCCCTTGGGGGAAAAGGAAGTTACTTTTTCATAAAACATCCTTAGTTCTTGTGGTATATTCTGTCTATTTTGGACTCTGAACCTGCTGTTTAAGACCAGAGAGATTTCCATCTTGATGGGGTAGAAGCCAATCTCTTGCCCTTTTCTCCACAGCAAAAATTACAGGTGAACAGTCAAGGAGGCTGCCTTGGTTTTTTTTTTTCCACTAACTCTATGGCCACTGCAGCGCAGGAATACTAAAGTTGTTGAGTCCACATAAAATTAGGAGTAGAAATAAATGGCCCAGGAGGAAGAAAACAATTTGTTTGTCTAGAGTTAGTCAGGGAATCTGTGTAGAGTCTGTTGCAGTTTCAACAGAACGAGACTCAAAAAAATTCAACAAAGTTGTTCAAACCAGAATATCTAGTAAAATTTAATAACATGTTGATAGGAAATCAATTTGCATCTTTGGATTATATTGCACATAGTTGTAAAGGTTACACCATTGGAAGTATTATTCTCTGAATTTGGTAAAAATGTTGTGAGCAGCAGCGTACATCCAAAGCCAAAAAACAGACCATGCTAGTTTTGTCCTATTTGCTTTCTGAGGAATACAATACAAAACTAACTTACACATAGCAATTGCATGACAGTGGCAAGTGTTAAAGAAATACAGCTGTTACCTGAAGAATAAATCTATATAAAAAGTAGAAAGGAATAATTACAGTTCCCTTATGGATTCAAATCCACAGGGCAAAAAAACCCCTTAGGTCTCCCTTGGAAGTAGAAACTTGATTAGATGCTCATTTTAAAGAATTTTTACAGCAATTCATCTGTCAATTGTGAAAAACGGGTGGAAAGGGGAATTTCTTATATTTTTATAAAAGCTTTCCTATTGTAAGGACAAAAAAAATTTGTTATGAGTCACCTAAGGCGCAGACATTTATCTTTAGAGGAGACCAGACAGCAGTTTTTCAACCTCTTTTACCATATGTCTCACTAAAGTGTTCCAGTAGACTCCATTTCCACAAAATTAAGCACACTGAAATTTATCCACAGACTTTCAGTCACCTTAATTGCTATGCCTTCCACAGTCTCAAAAATTTGAAGCTCACGTGTGAATAGCCTTTTGTGTCCATTGACTACAAGTTTGCCATTGGTAGGCTACTAATCTGAAGATGGCTTGGCTGCAGAAGAACAGAAAATGTTGTTACCTGATTGGCATTCCCTGACCAAACTGAAAAGAGATAATTTACACACCTGCATAAGCACATCAGTGCTGACTACCCAGCTCCTTGCATCAACGGTCTCGGCAGAAGGGCTGAATGGAAAAAGAGACTGACTGAGTGCAGTTCTCCAGGTCCAGGAAGTAACCTACTGGTGCTGCAGGCATATATTATCCATATCACCAGTGTCTGGCCCTTACTTTTTCTGTTAAATATTGGGAAAGTCATTTTTCCAGGCTATACACCTGATACCTTCACTGCATTATACCAGTTTCCCAGGACTGCTGATAAATGATGGAGAGTGGCT
>BJBW01011632.1:0-19497 GCA_004320125.1 Scolopax mira
CCACACCAACACCCCACCACAAACCAATAATCTTGGGCACTAGAGCATGCCCTGAAGAGCCATGTCTACACGTTTCTTAAATACCTCCAAGGACGGTGACTCCACTACCTCCCTGGGCAGGCTGTTCCAGTGCCTGACCACTCTTTCAGTAAAGTAATTCTTCCTAATATCTTAACTAAACCTCCCCTGCCACAACTTCAGACCATTTTCCCTGGTTCTGTCATTATTCCCTTGGGAGAAGATGCCAACCCCCACCTCTCTACAGTTTCCTTTCAGGTAGTTGTAGAGGGCAATGAGGTCTCCCCTCGGCCTCCTCTTCTCCAAACTTGTCATAAAACTAGTGATTTCTCTTTCATTCTCATTGTAGAATCACATGTGTTCATTTTTCATACAAACCACGTGCTTCCCGAGCAGGCGGCATACAGTTTGGCCCTTGGATTATAAGGACTTGTCTTCAGGATAAGAAATTTAGAACTGGGATCTTACCCTGTTTACATGAATCCCAAGAGAATTTGAAAGAACTAAAAAATATTATCTATCAGATCAGGAAGGATATTGTCCATCCAGTCACACAGCTGGCTATTACTATGAAAAGGGCCAGTTACTGGAGAACCAGATCCCTTTGTTGAAGCTGTAGCTCTGGCTAATAAATGGAAGGCTGTAGCCACAGTCACCATCATGAGATAATATAAAACCACTTGATCCTACAAGAAATAACTTTTTTTTTTAATCTTTCAGTGAGAGATATTTTACATGTCAAATTCTTAGAAGATTGGGGAAAAGTTTCCTGCTCATTTCTGTTGAGTAAAGTCTGAACACCAGAATAGGGTAATTATTTGATAAATAAATTAATTTACCAATAAATATATGAACAACCATTACTTGCCTTGCTTAAGAAAAATTAACCTTGTGGCTGAATTATTCTAAAAGTGTTTAAAATCAGAAACACTCTGAATACTAAGCAGGGTGACTTCAACACGGCAGTTGCTGGTACTTAAATGTTATGGATGCCTGAAAAATCCTATGCAGAGATTGAGAACAGATTTTTGTTTTGAAAATGGAAAATTTCTGAATTGTAGATTAGAGTTAAATTGACAGCTAAATTGGTGAACTGCAAAACTGGTATCTTACATCTACTAATAACACCAAGTATCTTGTCAGTCCAACCAAAGGTAAACGTCGTCTTATGGCTATTGCCATAAATAGCAATGCTAAGAATGTCAGTATTTTATTTTTATGGCTTTGAGACTCAAACAGAAAAAGGAGATGCTGGATATTGCAGATGAGTGTAGGATTAGCTTCCTGCTAAATTTGTTTTATTCAAGTTTTTTGTTGTTTTTAGTCCTGCTAAGCTTTTGAAGTCATTTATACTGAGTCACAGAATGTTGTAATTTATTTCTATTAATCAAATGTTACACCTATTTTTGTGGGGTCTGAACAATATAAAGGGGTAATGAGGCATGATGTTTACTTTGCATTTGTAGGAATACTCATCTCTGGGAGAAATGAACTGAAACTTCTCTTGGGGAGTACTTATGAATGCATTTCACTGAATATGCTTTTTTGTTTTCACCTCCCTTAGGAGAAAGCTTTTTTTTTTCCTTTGGTCAATTGAGTATGGCACAAGGGTAATAACAAGTCTAATGGATGCTGTAAACCACCACTTTTTAATGCATAATGTAATTGAGTCAGAATATAGTGTCTATACTGATGGAGTCCCTGGTGCTTTAACAACTGAAGTTATGATTAGAAAGATCCAGATAACGCTGACTTCTCATACATTAAGCTCCTATTATACAATTTCCTTTCTACTGCACATCTACTTTTACTTCTGAATTATGCAGTGCCATCTTAAACAGTTTAATATTACACTGGAATCAAATTCAAAGCTTCAAGAGAGCTGTATCATTTTTGTGGAAATACATACAGAATAAATTTGTGGTGGAGCCTGTATGACTAATATTTCCTCCAAAGAGCTCTCGTATCAAATTCCCTATTTAAAATTGCATTCTTTGGCAGAAAGTTTATTGGAAAGGCAATGCTCCTCTGTTAGCCAGCCATTCCTGAACAGAATGTAGAATAGAAACTGGCTTGGTGTTCTGTGCTGAGTATGAATGAGAGGGGCTTCTTCAGAGTTGGAGATAGCTGAGCTCTTTTCCTAAAAACAAAATTTGAAGACTCTTTCTAAACAGAAGTGCTGTTTGGTAGAGCATCTTGTAGAAGGTGCTCTTAAGGTTCCATAGATCATCTAACCAGTGAGCTGCACGTGAAATATGCTGTGCTTTCACACTTACAGAGAAAACTCCTATATTACTACTAGCTGACAAGAGACTTCATATAGACGCCAAAATTAGAAAATCTAAGTTATGCTATTTTTGCCTGAGTTGGTTGAAGATTTAATTTTCAAAATGGCTGAAAAGACAATTCTATTTATTATTTAAATGAACAATGCTTAGATTAACTTGTTACTACAGTATTGAGGAAATGCAAGGCCATGCAGGTGGTGTAATTGCTAATGCTGAGTGGGAGCTGCCTACAGTCTCCTCTGCTATAATTAGCTGGCTAAGCTTATCCTCCAGCCATGGGCTAAGCCGTATGTGTGGCATAGCACAGCACAAGCTTGTGCCCATCTAGGTTAACTATGAGGTGAACATCTAACTCCTTGAAGTCCAATGGGTTTCTGGTTAGGGTCACTACAAGAAGTCACAGCTCAAAAGACAGTAGCCAGAATAGCACCAATTGTCTATGACTTGCATATAGTTGAGAACTGCACCGCAAAGGACAGAATATATCATTTGGGAAGATTCTAGAGAAAACAGGCTGATCATCTTCTCTCTCAGTTGAAAGCCTTCAAATAGCAATTATGTAATTAAAATTCTTTCTGTTCTTAGAATAGAAGATATGCCTCTTCATTCTTAATGCAGTCAAAGTGTAGCATGATGAAAACAAAGCGTGGGCCCGCACTGACTGCCTTTCAAATCAGCAAACTGTTTTTTTTTGTTGGTACTGTAGCTTGAGAGAGGTTGAAGGGTTTGGATTTGCACAGTAGGAAGTGCTGTATGTCGAAGGTGAGCAGACTGCAGCAGCAGTGCAGTTTAGCCTTTAAGAGACAGAGCAAAACTGAGGGAGTATTCACATGCCAGAACACATGCGTTTACAGTGAATTCCAGTATGAAAAATCAGTTGCCAATGAGAAGGTGGACTTAAACTAGTACTGTTTGGTGTTACATATTCTTTGAAAATTGGGCGTAATGGGAGAGACGGAAACTTTGCTTTTTTTGGGTCTTAAACCTTTAGGGTTTTGATCTAGCATTTATTCAAGAAACTAATTTCACCATCTCAGTGGATAGACCCAAGTTATCTATGTTCAAGTGAAAACCACCAAAAATTGCATGAACGTTTGAGATGGCTGAGAATATAAAAGAAAAGTGGCAATGGAAAATGCTGTGAAGTACAGCTCATGGCTTAATAGTTATTCATGTCTTAGCATTGTTGCTTTCCTTCATATCTGATAGGCATGTCCTATTAATGAAATTTGCCTGTTTGCACACTAAGAATGCTTTAATTAGGACTGTCAACCAGGTAAGATTTTTCTGATGATCTTGAAGTCCTAAGGATCTCTGTATTGATAACAAAACCGGAAAGTTTTGCTGGGCCCAAAATTTGACAGAAATTGAGGCTGACAAAAACTGTCCTTTATCTGACTGAAGTGTCTTGAGAATGCGGAGGCCATACTTTGCATCTAAGCCTCTGAAAACTTTGTTGTTTTTTAAAAGAATGATGCAAATACCGATTATGATTCTGCGTAGGTGCATGCTCTACTTATATTTCAGTTTACCTGAGATCAGCAGGCAGCTAACAATTTTCAGAGTTGAGTGAAAAGGATAAATATTAGATATGCTCTGGAAATCTTTGTGCTGCTCCACTATATTAATAGAGATCCAGAGGTTTTTCTCATAACCCTGTAATTCTAATTGTGCTACATGTCACAGAAATAACCCAGAAATACAGTATGAAAAAAAAAACCTCCCTTCAGTAGAGCAATATTTTTTGAATGAGAGTATTTTCATTTTAACTAATCTAAATGACTCGGGCTGCAGAAGACCCATGCCAAAACCAATCAGATGAATAGTGTGGCAAATACTCTGATAAATTACTCTTGCTGGCAATAGTTTTGTAACTTTAAATGAGCATTAACTGAATGACAATCTTAATTCGTCAAATACTAGCTGGAAATAAAAGTTTTTAACTACATTGCACACTTAGTGCGCACAAACCTAGGACTTCAGTAATGATGTGTGTATACAAATAGATTGAAATCACTGCTTAGTACATTTGGGACCATAAATCACTCTCTATGGACTCCAACACTTGCATCACATAGCACAGATGTTGCTGTCTCTGTTTTGATTTCTATGGGATTGCTATACATTGTCTTGGGAGATTTTATTTTTTTTTTTTTTACTGAGCACAGTGTTTATCTCAAATGACTACCGTTGTAAAATCTTGCTCATTCTTGTTTCTCAACAGTTTTTCTTCCCTTGTAGTAATGAATTTCCCTGAAGTTTGCTGTCATGAGTGTAAGTTTTATCTACAAGGAAATGCTTATACCCTTGGTGAGATTGCTTGTGGCTTTTTAGGCCTCTCACAAGTCTTAAATTGTGAATTAAAGACAGGTGGGAAACACAAGACAAATATTACTTCACAATCATGAAAGACAAACAACCTCATGCTTGTGTTGCAATTCATGTGCAATCCTTATGAACCCAAATAGGACCCAGCACGCTCTTTACATACTGATCTATTGGAAGCTTCTTTTTTTTCTAATGGTTCTTACTTGAGATGTGGCAATCAGCCTGTGGCATCTTGTGCTTTCAGTCATTTCTAATGTTGATAGACTTCTCCGAACAACCAAGTACATAAACAAGGCCACAGGATATTTGGTGGAGATTCCACCAGAGATGGTGGAAGTGCCTTGGGTCTTATCGGTATTAACCTGAAAACCAAATTCTACAAACATGTTATGTATAAAATAATAATAAGTAGCAAAACCTACTTTGAGTATTTTGCTATTACTCAAAGAAATTAGGGAAAAGCCTTATATAAGAGACTTTTCAAGTATGGAAATAAAGCTATTCCATTCAGAAGACAACCAGTAATAAGTACTGTTTCATGCTGTTCTTATTGGTGGGCCTTTATTCAGCAGTGATGTATGTAAGACTAATCCAAAGCCTGTGATAGTTAATGAGAATGACCTATGTCAGCTCTAGGTCCATTTGGATGAAGGTCTTTTGATGCATTAGGAACCAATGCATGTACATGCCAAACCTGGTATGAATGTGACAAAACAGGCATGCTTAAATTTGAGAAAGTTCAAGCCCTGTAAAAATGCTGGTGAAGGAGAAGATGAAAGTTGTTTAAATTAGCTTTTGTAATACTCTCAAGAGAGAAATTAAATCACAAAGGAAAGTTAAACTAAAGGCCTAATCCAGTTTCTACTAAAGCAAACAAAAAGCTTCTGGCTGACATCAGGATAAGGCTAATGGTAAAGGTTTTTAAAAAACCAAAACAACCAACAGCCAAAACCCAACAACCATACATGCAAAATGAAGGAGGTGGAGGCAGAAGTGAGGAGTGCACAAAAGAATGGAGAATGTTGTGGGGGAGTTGGACTAGATGATCTCTACGGTTCCTTTCAACTCTACAAATTCAGTGAAATTGCACTGAAGAGTGATCTCTGAGAGCTGTGGGGTAGATCCTGCCCCAGCCTGCAACGCTGTGAATGTTTGCTTTGGCAGTAGAACGCATTAGGCTTGTCTACATGAGAGTTTGAATACCAAACCTGATAGTTTGGCGAGTTATCATCTTGGATGCTGGGTGCGAGAAGATGGGAAGCATCTGTAAAGCTCTACTGGTTTCTCTTCTCTTTTTCTGAAAGAAAGAACAGGACACCAGTTAGTAGAAAGCTAATCTGTAGCCTCTCTACTGGTTGGAGAAGACTACTTTTTTCCTCTGCTTCTAGTAGAGGTCCCTGAGTGTACTTGTCTTTCCAGATGCTATCCCATGGAATGTGTAATCTGTATCTTCTCCTGTGGTATGAGTTGTGTGAGTTAAAATAGTGAAAGAAGAAAAAACTGTAGTTAAAAAGGCATACACCTGTGTGGCATCATAATTGCTCAGAATTGGTCCTGTGCTCATTGATATGCACATTGCCTGTATTGCTTGTTGCTTTTAGATATTTTCAGTAATATTTAACTAAAAGGAATAGCCAATTTTATTAGATTCTGCAGTGTTCCCTGCTGTGTTGATTTTCTGGTCCCCAGAGACTGTATAGCTGTATCTGACTTCATTCTCACCAGAGGGATGCATTTTTGTACGTTCTTCCCTGACTGCAGTAATCCTGTGAAGTCAGTATATACTCTCAATCAGGAGGGGAAAAATAGGAAGAAAAGAGCAAGGAAAAACCAAGATACCAGTATGCATGATGCACATATTCTGTTTGTCTCTGAAGTTCTTTGGGGCACTTGTATGAACACTTGAGTTTATATTGCTGTAGGACTCAATGAGCCCAAAGTTACACTTTGCAACAAACTGAGAAGCAAAGTTTCCTTAGAAGTTCTGTTCAGTGACACTGGGGTTTCTTCACATCCACAGCACTGCTCAGGCAGCAAACTGACATTTATAAGTTAACAAAAAGTACAGAAAAAGTTTATCTTTTTTGATATTTGTCTTTAGAAAGTTAATACTCTTTGTTGATTTTTGAATAGTCATATATGTCTGTAATATTCCTGTTAACAGTGCTGTGACTTTGGCTCATTAGTGATGAGGTGTCTGATGATAGCATTTCTTAGATGAAGTAAAAAAAATGAAGGAGAAAATCTACAAAAAGAAAGGAAAAAAAACCCAGCTCTGTCAATCATTTCAAATCATAAGATATCTCAGATGGTAAGTAAGTAGGGTGGGTTATAAATGCTATCTATGATTAAATTCGTTAGGTGATCTTTAAACAGTTGACCTACATTCTTCTCATTATCTCTTATTTATAGTAATGGAGACTTATCTAAAATGGTGTAAGACTATATCTTTCATGACCTGCTTTGTATTAAGCCTATGAATAGAACGTTTGAAGTTGGCAGGATTACTCACATGCATTGTGTTAAGCAGCTTTTAAAATATTTTGGTGGGCTGTAGCTACAGATTTTAAACCAAGTTCTAGAACTGATTTTTTTTTTTGCATGCAGAAATACTAAATCACAGATACGATTGGTTATGTGTGTCTCTACTTTGATTTGAATAATGAAGTTCCTTATTCATGACTCATCCAGTAAACTTTGTAACAGCTGACGTTCCTAGGGGTGACTAATGATAGAAATTCTTAATATTTCAAAGTCTGTCAAAAGGCAGAACTTTTTGTCCTAGTACAAAATTTTAGCTTCTAAGTTAGGCACACCTCTCTCCTTGAAAATCTTGGATTAAGGTTTTCAGATGTACTGGCCAGCAGCCAGAATGACACTGATTGATTATGTGCTCAGCTTCATTGTCTCCATTATACTGAGCTGCAGCCAAAATAATTTTTCACTAGGATGCCTCTTTTCCTTTGCTGTTTATTTCCTCTGTGTCTGGGGTTCACATACTTTTGTTTAGTGTGATCTTTGGTTGTGGAATTCAATCTCTAATTGTATAAGTACTGTATAAGAACCAGGCATTTCGAAGTATAAAACAAAAGTATTTGTTTGGCTTGACTTCTTAATGTTCTATTACACTTAAAGTTAATTTGTTCAGTGCCCTAGAATGTTGCAGGAAGGCTGCTTTATAATGTAAATTTGATTTGATTGAAAGTTCTTTAGAAGCCAGATGTATTTGGCAGTGATCTCGAAGTCACGCTTCCTGAGGTTAAACCACAGAAGACACAAAAGGAAAACTGCTACACTTGTCTGTGTGGATTGTTGGAAAAATCTTCCATGGGTATGAAAACTAGATATATTCTAATTCTCTTCTGTATTCATTTGCAACATATTAAGAAGGGCATCACATCCTTTCTTCAACATTTTAATTAAGAAAAACTATGATCTATATTGTCAGACTTCAGCAACTGGTTTTGTTTCACATAAAGCTGTGCCAGCATCAAGTAAAAGTGACTGCAGATGGGAGAGAATATAAAATGAGACTTTTACCTTTTTTCTCTTCTGTATTTACCTGAAAGTGTACTCTCTGTCACACAAGCTGATTAAAGAGAATTAAAAAATTAGAAGTAATTCAATAATAAGAAAGGATAAAGGAAACAGAATAACTGGTTTCATTTTCAGGCTCTACAGTGTCATCAGCCTGTCTTAGAGTAGTCCTAGTGATGCTTATGCTGCTAAGCACATGTGATCAGCACATAACATATCAGTAAGTAACTTCATGAGCAGGAGAAAGGTGTACCAGTAAGAAGTTACTATCCTGCCTGAAAAATAGTGTTTGCAGTAGTAGTGGTGTCATTAGAAAACTATTAGGTCTACAAATGTAATGCATATACATATTCAAATCCTGGCAGTATGGGAAACAAAAAAATAAGGTATTTTACTATATGATGCAGGCTGTGATCTGCTGGGGAAAATGAAATTTTCAATGGATGATTCTTCTACATTTCTGCTGCATGCTATTAGGGCAGGCAAATGCTGAGAAGGAGCAATATCACTATGTGGCAAGTTTGATACTGCCAAGCTATGAACTTCCTCCCAGGGAATGTTAGTCATTCTTTGTCTCAGCAGTAACAAGTTTAAGGTGTGCAGGAAAATGTTATGTTCTACAGATAATTAAGGCATGGAAATGAGATACTTTAGACTAAAGCTTAGATTATCCAGAGCTTCAGGGTACTGGAGTCCCATGGGAGTTCCAGTGAGCAATTATTTATTGGACAACACATAGCAGCAGCACGTAACATCAGTCTCCATGTTTTACTTCTAGTATGTCATCTAATCCACTTACTAAGAAAGCAGATTTTTTTTTTTATTGTTTCTCTCAAGAGGAAAGGCCTTAAGCAAGGAATTAATAAATTATAACACATGGATTGCATTATTTAGTCCCTTGAGGATTAATTGTCATAATTGTCAAAAATCAATTATGTTGAAGAATGCTTGAGAATCTGAAAATAAACCAGAATTAATGTGTAAGAAACATTTTCTTTAGGAAACAAAAAAGGCAGGTGAGACAAGCATTGAGAGAGGCTCTGAGATGAAAAGCAAAATACTAGAAATAGATAAAAGTGAGGTCACCATGTGGGAATGTTTATCCTCAAGAAGAGACAAAATAAGAGACTTTATAGTCAAAGCATGAACCTTCCAGAGTCATTTGTAGATCAGCCAATCAGTTCCTGTGCTCTATCTCTTCTCAACTTTCCTCCTATAATTTTGTTTGGGTCCTAGTTGTTTCTCCTGCTGCCTCCTTCCCTTCCCTGCTTTGGTTTTCCCTTCTCAGCAAGAAAAAGGTTTTTCACTTTTTTTTTTTCCTAGTGCCTAATTTTTTCCCAAGCGCAGCTTTTGATTTCTTCTACATTGTAACAATGTACAAAGTTCCTGAACATCGTAATGTTTGTTTTTTAGCAACAGTGAAAGGAAATGGAGATGTCAGGTTTTTTGTTTTGTCAAATGAAAGATTCCCTTCTCAGAAAGATTGACAGATGAATATACTTTTAAAAATAAAACTGAATTCTTTGGGGACATTAAATGCTTTCTGTGGAGCTCAGAAAATGGGATTTGGGAATAAAGTTTCTGGAAGGCCTTGTGCTCATATTTTAGCTTTTATGGAAAACTATGTGTGCTTGTAACATCTGTAAAAGTATATTTTTATGGAATTGCTTAAGCGTGAGCAGTTTTAAAAATGAAAACTGGGAAACAAAGAACATCTAACTTTGAGTTGTGTAGTATGAACACATTGTGGGGTTGGATCATGTGATGGGCGTGCTCCCCATGCTTTGGCTTATCTCCCTTGGGGCAGGCAGAATAACATTGAGGTCCTTGTCCCAGACGAGGATAATAGCTTGAAAGAGATGAGGAAATGACATGCAGAAAAGCAAGTGGAAATGACTTCTTAAATATTTTTTAAAAAAGAGCAAAACTAACATTTCCAACTACTTTCTTTAGGATGTTGCAATGAGTGTGTAACTGTTGGGACTGCTGTATCTAGTGGATGCTTTACCCTCATCCTGCGCCCGTAACGCGGGTGCAGCCTGTTCACCCACGGTAGCAGGAAACGTGTGCGAGCGGGAGTGTGAGGCTTTCATTTCATTTTGAAGTGCATTGTATTCTATGTGCAGTTTATGGATGTTGCTAGTAAAACATCAATAATTCATTGCCTCTAAAGAAAGATTCTGAAACAAAGATACATGAGGAAAAGGAGACACTTGAATGCAGCAAGAAGATAAGAAATATGTTATCTTACAGAATAGATGGCATCAATGGAGGCAGTGTATTTTGTGTGCTAGAGCCAAACTGAGTGTAAATTGGCCGTATTGGTTTAATTATTATTTTTTTTTTTAATTGCACTGACAAAAAGGCTAGGAGGGTCTTTCCTAGTGATAAAATAGCTGGGCATAGTCAGGAATGTTAACAGTTCCTCTAGCATATCAGGCAGTTACTCATACTGAGATTCCTAAATGTAGACGGGCCAAAAAACCCATATGTATCAACCATTATTTTATAAGCCTTTGTATAGGAGAGAAGAAAGTTTCAGCAATGAGTCCACACAGTAATGTGAAGGATATAGTAATTTTGGGTTCCTGAAATGCCATCTCTTCATCTGGGTGGTTGGCTCTTTCTTATTCTTGAATATTTATCTCTCAAAAACAAAAACAAGTTTAAAGGTGTATGCTGCCTTGTTCATAATGCAGTTAACCCAGGAAAACTGAATTCAAAGTTAAACATGATGATTAGAGTAAAACATTTGTGTTGAGAGGCTGTTGGCTATCCATGGGAAAATAGTCAGCTCTATTGGTAAATAAGAGGCCATTCTTCCTTTCTTGACATTGCCAAGAACAACTTTGCCAAAATTCTTCCTGACAAATGGGAGAATTATGTGCCTACGGTTCTGCAGAATATAGGAATGTACCATAGGTATGGTGCGAGCTGGCTGTATCTGCAACATTTGCATATTTAAGATTTTATTCTTGTAGCTTATGAATTTATGTACATAGTTTCTAAAATAAAGATTGAATATATTAATTATATTTCTAAATATATTAATAAAATTACAAACTGGTGATTATCAGTCCAAATTAAAAAATGAAAGGTGTTTAAGATACTATTTGAAAATAAATAATTTTCATCTTCTTCTGCCTTGTGCAGTTTCTCCCAAGGATTTCTCTTGGGAAAGCCAGAGTTATGGTTTACAGACTTTCAGCTCTTGTTGTTTTCTTATTCCTAATGAAGCTAGGAATGTGCTTTGGCTTCTGCAGTAAAACTTCCATTTGATTAAAAGAGATGTGTGAGAGTGTGGTTCTGGAATCGGAAGTGGAGTGAGATCAGATTTTTTGATAAAATTTGCATCTATCGTTGATTTGTATGCTTACTGTTAGAAATTGTTAATCTGCTCAGAATAGTTATAATATCATTTTAGTTTAAATATTTTTGTTTGCTTCAAAAAGGCTATTGATTTCTAGGGATCTATTGGTAATTTGCGGGCAGTTGCTAGACAGCTCAGCCAATACATTTCCATGGTTAAATTGTTTGGGAGCTGCTCATTTTGAATTTTCATGGTGTGTGATTAGTCGCCTAACTCTCATATTATTGCTCCTGTTTTGTTTATCAGCAGCAAGCTTTTAAAAAGTGGAGGGAGGTTGATAACACATGCACAGAACACATTTTCACGTGAACTTTAGATCTGCTCAGATACCACCTATGAAAATTTTTGTTCTCTATTTCTATGAATAAATCTGGGATCGGGATCAATGAGTAACAGAGCAAATGTTACCAAAAAAAAATGTTGCTTATATTTCAAAAACATCCGTAACTCACCTGAGGAATTGCTTTGCCCAAATGATGGGGGCGGTGCTTAGTACTTGTGTCTATATGTGTATGTATTAGTTCTATATTTCAGTATTCCCTATAAATTTGTTTATAGCAATTGCTGTAGACTTGAATGACTGAAACTGCTGGACTGCCTGGAGTCTTCCTGTGTGGTTAGTGAGAGCTGACACAAAGTTCTTAGTCCTGTTTCCCAAATATTTGGTGTTAGTTCACTTGCTTCTTGATAACTCACTGGGAAGTGGAAAAGAGTTTTTCAGACTTAGTCCAATTTGTGAGAAATCCCGATATTGCTGTGGTAATAAACATATAAAATAGTGTATAATTTGCAAAAAAAAAAAAGCTCTTCCTAAAAGTATCTAACTTTGCTTTTTTTCTTGAAAACAAATGTTTTAGCATATACTTGTTTATTGACATCATTCCTTAAGAGGTGAGCTTTTAATAAAATAGATGAAACGTGAACCATCAAACTGTTCTAAATATGGAGTAGGTATGTAGATTACACTAACTAGAATAGTGATCTATTCCTGTATTACTTTTTTGTAGTAAGATATTTGTACTTGTGACAGCATAGTTCACCAAAATATGTAGCTCATTAGAGTTCATGTATTGCCATAGATCTGCCCAACATTGACTCAGTATGGGTTAGTGGATGTTAAATTTTTCTTTGCCTGATTGTCTCTAAAATTATGGCATTGTAAAATGCCCGTCAGAGAAATACAATAAAATAATCTATAAAATTGCACTTTTACCTCTTTTTTTTTTCTTTCCCTTTCTTTATATTTTTGATTTCTTTATTGCCTCCACATGTCTTATTTTTCGTCCTCTTTTTTCCTCATCTTTGCTATCTTTTCTTTTCATCTCTTGTCGTGTTCCTTTCTTTTCTCTGAACAAATGCATCTTTCTTCCTCTCAGTCCTCCTCTTCCTGAACCAGATGTCCCCTCCTTTCTCCACTGCTCTGCTGTTTTCTTTTTTCTCCACCAAAAGACCTGCAGCCAGACTTAGTGCCTGCCCCTGCTTGACATTTTGGGGTTGGTGTGTTTTGGGTTGTGGGGTTTTTTTTCTGTTGTTTTGGGTTTTTCTTTTTTTTTTTTTTTGTGTGGGTTTTTTTTTTAATGCTACCAGCATTAAAATCACCAGCAGTGATTTATTGAAATGATAATGAAAAGTTGCCTTCGTGTTTTAAGGTTCTCTGCTACCCATGGTAGGAAGTAACACTGTTTCTTCTTTGTGGTGTTAGTAACAAGAGAGCAAAATTCAGTAGAGTTGCTAACGTGATGACAATATTACTAACAAGATATGAAAGTCTTGTGTCATAGAAGTGAAATGATAGACTATACAATCTTTCTCAGAATGTAAAAGAAGTAATTCCTGCTCTTTGTTAAAAAAATATTAGAGCTTTTTAGAAGTGAAGGTGGTTCTTTGCTTTGTAATGTTGCTGATGCTCCACTTGATTCAGGCATAGTAGTGAAAGGCTCACCTACTGGGAAAGGAAATCCTACAGGGACACAATGGCATTGGGTAGAGCTGAAGGATCTGATCATAGATGATTTTTTATTGGAGATACTGGACGTGTGAATATATGTAGCATATTAGCAATTCAACTATATTTAGATAATTTTTTTGTATGGAGCAATCAATTCCATTTTCAGGACTTCTGTTTTTCTGCTTTAAAATGTAAAGGTGCACACGTGCTGTGCTGAAAAGTCTTGTGTTGATTTCAGTGAGAATTTTGCAGATGTCACAATGATATTTGATTTTTTTTTTGGTCTCTAGGTTATCTTTTCAAATAGACAGCAGGAAAGGATTCTAATTATGGTTTTCTCTGCTTTATTTTTTCTGATTCTTAATTGTTTCAGTTTTGTAAATGCTGTTGTCCACTAAAGATGCTCAGTGTGCTGAGCTTTGTGCTGAGCTTTGTGCTAGTTGAGTTGCCTAACAGTGCTTTGATGCAAAAGGTTGATACAGACCAAATCACAGCAAAATTGCATAAACTCCAATTAACTCATTTTTGTGATTGTCTGATGTCGGAAATTTATTAGCTGCAGATAATAGTTCAGGAAAAGATATGGGTTTTTTTGTATCAGGTGGATGTTATGGAGAAAAGCCTTAGGATGGCTTAGAAACTGCAATTGCCACATCATTCCCAAACTTGGTACAGGCAGAGCATATTGCTTTATGCTGATGAAATCTGGACACTTCACAGAACTGCAAACATGGTAAGCAGTAAACACAGTAGTCCTACAGATCTTCAGAGAATTCCCAGTATTTAGCTGAAATCTGCTCAGCAAACAGGAAGCAAAATCCCATCTCTAACTAAATTAATTATACTCTTGCAGCAGGGGGAATCACGGTCTAAACAACATCAGGACTTTCTTGCAGAAAAACAAATGGGAATAAATAATGTATTCATTAATATGCTTATGTAGGAAACTGGATGAATGTTTCTAACAATTACAGAAATTAGGTCCTGAAACATAAAAGGTCTTTGCTTTACAAATGGGACTGACTTTTGCAAACTGTAGCAGGAGACAGAACTTAATGCTTCATTTGGCTCTACATGGGAATAGTTTTGGGGCAGGGTGTAACAAATGTGTGAAGACATGATAATGAATGGGGTTGCTTAAGTACTCTAACCATTGCTTATGTGAAAATGGGGAATGGGCAAAGTTCCGTGCTCTCAAGGCTGCAGTAGTTGTCATGCAGCATTTTTTCCCACTGCTGTATGCCTTGTCAGAAGAAACTGATGAAGTCTCCTTTTGGGTACTGAAATCAGTGCTGGGGAGTGCTCCCTGTGCAATGGAGCACTGACTGTACCTGAAACTCAGTAAACAACTATTGCTCATCTTACTGACGTTTCCTCTTTTTTTTAGAGAGGCACAGAGGGAAAGCAAATGAAAGCCTTTAGTGCAGATAAAAAAACAATAGGAAAACTTTGAAGGCTCAGTAGTTTTGCTCCAAGATATTATTCTATAAGATTTTATTATCTATTTGTTTACCATCAAGTTCTTCAACTAAAGATGTTTCTCTGCTTGCAAAGTTGAAATTTATGAAAGGGGACTTCAGGGGCTGTCACAGGATAATAAAGATACTAAAGTAGGCTCTTGAGCATAAACAAATGGGTCAGTGCATGTTCCAGATATTGGGTCTTATTCTTTTATTTGCATTAGCTCTAAATTAGTGCAATTCTACTGGCTTTGTTAGTATTGCCCATGATTTTTCAGTGTGAATATTTGAGTTGGACTAAATCATGTGCAGTTTCACGTGCAAAAAGTTATACTAATTACTTATTAAACTGCAATGACTTTGCTCATATTTTTGAGAGGTGTTTTTTTTTTTTTCCTCTTCTCCTCACAGCTACTGGAGTGGATGTGCAGTGCCATAGATGGACTGTTGTTACTATAAAATGTGAAAACAACTTGGTTCCAGATCACTGTTCACTACTAGTAGACAGTAAATTCTAGAATAAATTTCTGAAATGCAGATTTGTAGAATATAAAGCAAAGATGTTATTTGTGCAGACAATGTTTAGGTACAGATGCTGACTGAGACCACATTTATGTGTATGAAACAGGCGTGCTGTGAATATTTAAGTGGCTTTATTGTGAATATTTAAGTGGTTCTCCAGTTGTAGTTTCCTTAATGAAGTGATAAGACCCTAGTGACCAATTTTTATTATGCATTACCTTTCATAAAGAAAGGTTTGTCTCCACACGTAGCATAAGACATTAAGTGTTTGGGAGGAAGGGAGCAGAGAGGTTCAGATGAAATAGCTTCTGTGGGAGGCCCATTCTGTCACAGGCTGGATTAAGCGGTGGAACTGCAGACACCACATGTGTTGCCTTGGCTGTTCTTCATTTTTGCGTTCTACAGAAAATTTGTCTGGGTGTAGGAGAAAGGCAGGAGACCTATTCACACCCAAATGTAGGAACTATGATTTTGAGAGTACGTGATGTAAAGAAGAGACCATGAGTACATGATAAAAAGAAGAGATCTTTTCCACTGCTATTTTATACCCCCATAAAATCAGGGTACAACCTAGTTCATACTAAATATATAGTCAATAAGCTCAGTGGTTATGAAATACAGGTAACGAGGAAATGTACAGAAAAAGAATCATCAGGCGTTATCATTTTCCTCTGTAAATTTTTTTGTTTTCCCTCGTTCAATGCATTCTGTGTTTTCAGTATGCTTAGGCACATTTTGTGACAGTATAGTGGCAAATTCACCACTTTATAGCCATTTACTTGTCTTTTAATGTAAAGCTGGTGAATGGTTTGTGAAGAATAATAAATATATTTCAGCTGAAGACAGTAGGGATCCAGGGATAAACTGGGCATGAGCTGTTTTTCTCTGCATAGTCAAGTTCAACATGACTGAGTATGGCCACGCTATTGCTCCGTGGTATTTGCTGTGTTACTGGTCTGCTCGTGTGCTGCAGGTATGGCATGCATTGGATGTATTGGGCTGACTGTGCAAAGCCTAGAGAGCCAAATTTTTGCATAAGCAGTTAGTCTGAGGTCTCTGGGACACTGTGTTTATCAGTTCTTATGCACATGCATAGCATTATTGGGAAGGCACTGCTTGTTTTCACTGACCTCAAAACTGAATTTCTTATAGGTGGCAGAAAGGAAGTAGTGATGCTCTGACAGCTTAACTGATGTATCTTTGTTAGAAAAAAGTTTGGGTTTTTTTCCCCTCTGATTTTTTGTTCCAAAGTAATTGTAACCTTGGCCTTTGCTCTGTGGAGGAACAAGCGTGTTCTTTAATAGCCAAAAGGCAAAGCGTGTGCTTGATTTTTCTGGGGAGGAGGTTAGCTGTGTTAGATGTTCCTTGTTTTCTGATCAGACCACTGTTACTGTTACAACAGGGCTTTTTCAAATTAAGGCTTGCTTGCTCCAAGCATGCTCCTACAATGGCAAAGGCCGCTGGGTAGTGGCAGTGACATGCATCTGACCATGAAGCACAGCAGAACCTGCACCAACAGCACAATCTCTCCTCTGCCTTTTGCCTCCTTGGCGTTGCTGTTGATTTAAAGCATAACAAGAAGTGGTGTGAAATAAAGTGATTAACTTTTTTTTTTTTCTCCAGTATTTTCCAGAGATATTAATTACAGTCCTTTGATCTGCATGCAATCTAATTTAAGGGAGTTGCTTTAAAATTCTGTATGAGGATTGATGATGATCCGAAGTTTGGTTTGGTTAAAGAATCTTGATAAGATTGCTTTATTGTGGAATTTTAAGGATGTTTTTCAAATCTAGTTCCTGTTGAAATCAATAGAAGTTTTACTAGCAATTTCCATGTGATAGAAAATAACTTGAATGCTTTTGAAAAATCTTAACCATAATGTTCATGGTAAATATATTAATATTCTGTCTCTGTGTATTTTGAAGTTGTGTGCTTGATAATTTACTGATTAATAACTTATTTCAATTACCTATAACCCACTGAGGAAAAAATATGCTGGCATTACTTTATGCAATTCAGTAAGTGTATCTGCTCACTGCTTATTGTCACTTACAGTCACAGAAGGTGTTATATCTTATTAAGAAAAAGCTACAAATTAACTCTGAAAATACAGGGCTGTTATATACACTGGTAGTATCATGTCACTCTGAATATTGTATACAGGTCTCTCATTCTATCTCAGAAGAGATATTGTAGAATCTGTGAAGGTTTAGAATTACAGCAAGTTCAGTGTAAATTAAGATGAAATGACAATGTTTACCTGGGGTTGAAAAGTCATGTCAGTATTTCTAATTATTCCAATTCATAAAATAGAAGAGAAAAGGCATGCTAAATGAAATGTAAATGCAACAGTCTGAAACCTGCTAGAAACACTTTGTGGCAGATATTTAAGTCATATGATAAAGAGACTCTCAATAAGACTTAATTTTTCATAAGAGTGATATGTTTATGATTAGATGGGATAGCAGTGCAAGAAACTAAGAGTAACTTTAGCTACCAGTATGTGGGCGTAAAATTGAGTTTGCATTTAATCATTTGTGGCGAGTTCCATGATTCCTTGCACAGATTGCAAATGCAGTAGTTAGATACCAAAGAGTTGTAAATACGAGGAATCAAACTTGTCTGAGATGAAGCATGTATCTTCTGGTTCAAGTTTTAAAGTTGGAAATGAATCTGGAATGAATAAGAAACCAAGGTTGAAGAACAGCAATTGCTACATTCTTTGAATATTTTAAGTTCTTCCTTCTCTCCTTTTTTACTGCAGTTCTGTTACATGTTAATGTCAGAAATGAACTGGACTTAAATGACCCTGGTATGATTTGTATGTTGTGAGGTATTTATTATGTTTGTAGATTTTTTTTTTTGAACAGAATTCTCCAGCTTCCCACCAAAAGGAAGGAGTTCTAAAATTCTCAGAGGCTATTTAAAGAGACTCTGGAAAATTGCTTATTTCCCTTTGTTTTCCAAGTCTGTTTTGATATCTTTTTCTTAAACTGATCACAGTGGCACCCAGTTGTTATATTTCCATGTGTATTGCTTTGAGGAGGAAGTATTAAACAAGAGCGGAATCTTTCCAACTGGTTAGTGAGTTACTTTTGTAGTGCCAACACTATATTTGTTTGTGGATATTGGTAAAGTTGCAGCAGGAGTGTGATTTACGTTTATGTTAACAGTTATCTTCATTATATTTAAACTTACAAAAGTTCAGTTTCTTTTTTGTCTTGTAGCTAATGTTCTTTAAATGATCCTTTAATGTTAATACAGTCAATCAGTAATAGACTTGTTTCTAGGAATTAATTGTTTTCAGGAGATTATTTAAGGTGATATCGTGTTCATTGGCTTAAGAAACTGATTAAGTTTGTAAAGATAAAGTGATACTAATGAATGTTAGTCTGGGGTTCTGATGGATAACAAGTTTTAATCCCAATTTCCTCGCATCTGCTTTATACTAGTGTCACTGCTGAGATCAGTGGATTAAAAAATAAAAATGTAGGAACTGTGAACACTATAGACTTTTGTCTCGATGGATTGCTTGTCGCAGGTGTGTGAGGTGTATTCATTCTTTTGTCATGATTGTGGAATGTACTAAATTTTGTGGAGATAGTACTGGATATACTTCAAACAGGAATTAAAACCATGTATTTTCCTTGTCTGGAAAGGATGGCTCCCTTTCTTTCTCTGGTGTATTTTGAAAAGAAATATTAGACAAAGAAAAAAATATCTGTGCTGTATAGGTCTAACTCTGCTCCCATTTGAGATGATAGTAGTTCTGTTAATGAATTTAATGAGGGTAATTTGGGACAAAACAATGTCAGAAAAAAACTATAATATATTTAAGATGTAATAACATCTTGAAACAAAGCAATCATATTGATGGCCACAAGTAGAAGTTACTTTTTAGAAATGTAGGTTTTAGAATAGGTTTATCCCAGTTAAACCATATAAAATTAGGCATCTAATCAAGGCTAGTCATTTGGACCTTCCTTCTGATGCCGTAAAGAAGGTGAACATCCTGAATCAAAGAAT
>BJBW01011633.1:0-21378 GCA_004320125.1 Scolopax mira
CCCCGCCCCCTCTCGCCGCGCCTCCCTCTCGCCCTGCCCCGCGCGCGGCCACCCCCCACCCTTACGGGAAGCGCGGCCCGGCCCCCGCGCCGGGGCGGGGGGGGGAGGAGGCGGGGCCTCTATAAACACCGCCGCCGGTGCCGCCGCCCCGTAATCCCGCTGCGCTGCCGCTGGGGCCTGGTAGTGTCCGCTCCCGCTCCGCCGCCTTCCTCCTCCTCCTCCTTTTCCTCCGCCGCCGCCCGCGGCACCGCCATGATCGTGGAGAGCAGCCGGGACGCGGCGCCCGATGGCGTCGACGGCGGCGCTCTCAGCAGCCCCATCAACCTCGCTTACTTCTACGGGGCCTCGCCCCGCTCCAGCGAGGGTAGCTGCTCGCCGGCCCACTCCGCTCCGGGCTCGCCGGGCTCCGACTCGGACCTCTCGGTGAGCAGCAGCCGCGGCGGCGGCCGGAGGGACCCCCGGGGCGGCACCCGCCCCGCGCTGCAAGGTACGGCGGGCCCCGGCGGCGGGCCCGGCTCCCGGTCGGCGGCGAGGGAAGGGGGGGGACAGGTTGCCGCTCTCTCCTCTACCGGGGACCCTTTTGGACTTAAAAACCCCCGAAGCGGTGAAACGGGGGAGCTCGGCGTTGGGCGGCGGCTGGGTGCCCGGTGCCCGGGGGCTTCCAGCGGCGGTACCGGGCGGGAGGGTCCCCGGGGGAGAAGCCGCAGCCCCGTGAAGCGGTGAACGGGGGCCGCGGAGGGGAGGGGGGGGGGGGGGGCGGCGAGGGGGGGGGGGGGGGCGGGGGGGGGGGGGGGGGGGGGGGGACGGCGAAGGGAAGGTGCTTCGCGTCGGCGACACCGGGGATTCAGGTTGTTTTCCACGAGCGTCCTCGGTTTCGTTTATTCTTTTATTTTTTTTGTTTGGTTTTTAAGCCACTGCCCCCGTTTTGGCTGAAATTCGGGTTTTGTTTTCGTGTCCCCACAGTTGACCAGCACATGGCGGGGGGGAAGCAGCACAGGGGACCTTTCCAGGGGGTCCGCGTGAAGAACTCGGTGAAGGAGCTGCTGCTGCACTTCAGGAACAGCAAACAGATGTCCGCGGCCTCCGCCACCGAGGAAAGCAAGGTAACCGGGAACCGGCTGACATCGGTGCTTTAATGGCTGCTGGAGCGGAGGAAAAGAAGAAAGAAAGAAAGAAAGGAGGGGAAAAAAAAAACAAACCCAGGCATGCGATAACACTAGAAACAAGCGCGCTGCCTTATCTGATGTGGCTGGAGTCAGTGTTTTTCCTTTTCAATACGTAATGGAAGAACCGGGAAGAAATTAATGAGGTTTCCTGTAGGAGAAGGAGGCCCCTAAAAGTGTCCTCTCTAAGCTTCTGAAGGGGGTTTGGATAAAGATACCGCTTGTGTTATGAAACCTCAGAAACTCCCTGTTAACTCGAATGAGGTCATTCATTTCAAGAGTTGGGGAATCTTCTGAAAAGAGAAAATTTGTCATGCTATTGTGCTCCTCCTTTACCCAGGGTGTAAAGGCAGACTTTTCTGGTCTGAAAAGATAGAAACGTGAAAAAAAAAGAATTCTGGGAAGATTAAAAGGGGTTTGGTTTTTTTTTTTTGGAATAGTCTTTGTGAGGGTGTGTTTGTGAGTTTGCTAGATAGGTGTTGTCACAGGGAAAATTTTTTGCCTAGAAAAGTTCACGGCATTGAAGTAGTACAAAATTGACTGGCTTATTTCTGTTTAAAAAAATAATCCTGAGCAAGGAACAGTGTCTTTCTCTAGATTTCCATGAGTTTTGTGGTATTGTAACAAATAGCTTAAAAAGCCTTAAGAAAAATAGTGGTTTTCATTTAAGTTCCATAAAAGTATTTCCATTTTCTAACCTTAATTAACAGCAATTAAATTAGGGTTAGATAATCATGTATGAGAATTATCCTTAGGTATATTTGATGTTTATAGAAGCAAGACTCTGCTTCTTCCTTCTTGTTGTATTTTTTTTTCCCCTTAAATAACAATCTAATAATGGAACAATCTGGATTTTTCTCCAAAGGCACAAGGAGGATTGGTGAACTACGAGCAGTACACAGGTAACAAACCCCTTTTTTTTAAATAACTCTTTGACAAGATTGTAGAACTTGATTGTAAGAGTAACCTCCAAACGGACTCTAAATTTATTTTCTTTTCAGCAGAGCTGAAGAGCATACTAGGTCACAGTGGCAAAAGAAAGGCTCCTGAGCTCCTTTCTGATGGACCTTCTTTCAAACGCCAAGCTAATATTCACCCGCACCTCCTGGTGAGCTTGCAGTCATTTTTTCTGTGCCTTATTTTTCCATTTGTTTTGTGCAATCAGAAACTGCCAGATACAATTATCCCTCTGACGTTCTGGGGTTTGTTTTGATTTTTCCTATTTTTTTAATTTTCTTTCCTAACAGACACCACCCCAGACCCCAACCTCTATGGATAACATGGAGGAGACGCATAAAACCGACCCAAAACACGACAGCAATTCTGACCTGCTTCAGAACATTATAAACATCAAGAATGAGTCGAGCCCCATTTCTCTGAACACGGTGCAGGTTAGCTGGTTGCACTCTGTCTCCAGTCACGGCTCGCCTGGCGAGCAGTACCAGGATAGCCCAGGAACACAGGCTTTCTCCCCATCCCAGAAGTACCAAGCATTCCAAGATCACGCCTCCCAGCACATGCTTGATCCCCCCCAGCATTACCAGTTCCCTCCGTCTCAGAACCAGGATTTGTCACAGAGCTATCCTTCGGATGCCTCCCTGGACTACAGGCCATTTGCTTCCAGCGACCAGTCTCCTGGCTACCAGCAAAACACCTTCGAGAGCCACGAGCTGCAGTACTGCCCGTCGCAGAGCTTCTCCTCCCTCCTCAACGACGCTGAAGGCTCAGAGGGCATCTCTGCTCCCCTCCAGCCTCTCACCAGTGCCCACTCGCAGGCTGATGTCGGCCCCCATGCTCCGAACTTCAACTTGCTTTCCAATAACCTCTGTGGTAGCCTGGAGCGCAGCGTCTCTTTGGCGAATTTGAATGTCTCTCTGCCAGACCAAAACGTAGCCAGAAGCACGACGCAGTTGGGCAAGTCGTTTTTTCAGTGGCAAGTGGAGCAGGAGGAAAACAAGCTGGCGAACATCTCTCAAGACCAGTTCCTTGCAAAAGACTCGGATGGAGACACGTGAGTGCTGTTTGTCTTTGTTTCGGACGTGGAAGGTCAGGGAGTATTTCGGTTGGGATTTTGGTGGGCCATGGGGTTGTAATGGATGCTGTTAATTAGCAGTGCAGTAGTTTGGCAAATTAAATGAAACCCATGGCCTTGCTGATGGGCTGTGATGTATGGAATTGCAGCAGACTGAATAGATAAGGTGTTTGTTTAATTTAAGGTACTTCTTGTTAGACTTTTATCTAGTAAATGGGGAGGAAAATATTCTAATTTAGAATTAGATCCTAATTTAATCTAATTTAGATACCTTAAGGTATCGTGGGAAGAAGGTCCATTCTTCTCTTAGTCACCCAGAGGAGGTCTGAAGCTGGCAGCATAACACCTCTCCCATGTGTTTGGATCTCTGTAACGGCCTGAGCCCTGGCTTGTGTGGTGGTGTAACTCTGTGTTTCCCCTCTTTCCCACAGCTTCCTTCACATTGCGGTTGCTCAGGGCCGACGAGCTCTCTCCTATGTTCTTGCGAGGAAGATGGCTGCCCTGCACATGCTGGATATTAAAGAGCACAATGGCCAGGTGAGGTTCTCAAAATCTTTGCACCTGCTTTGCGCACCTGAGTGCTTCTGCACGTCTGGACCTTGAGGAAGATGTGGTGAAATGCTTATTTAATATTAACCTCAAGATTTAGCCTGCATACTAATATTAACCTTGAGCTATTAATGCTTCTTGGGATCACCTTGAGCTGGTAAAACTATGTGCTCTGCCTCATTTGTCCTGGCTTCCTGGTATTCATAATCGCTGCTTAAATAATACCAGGTAGCTAGGCTTTTTTATTTGTTTTGGTTGCTCTTTCCCGTTGGAGATCAGATGACTAACTGCTTAAATTTTCTTCTCGATGTTTGCAGAGTGCTTTCCAGGTTGCTGTGGCTGCCAACCAGCATCTCATTGTGCAGGACCTGGTTAGCTTGGGGGCTCAAGTCAACACCACTGACTGCTGGGGCAGAACGCCGTTGCATGTTTGTGCTGAGAAGGGACATGCCCAGGTCCTTCAGGTAAGAACCCGGCAGGCGTAGCTCTGCCCTGAGCGTCAAGGCTTCTACTTGGTATTAGTTGTCTTGGAAAACTCTGAAAACACCTCTCCCCCCTTTATCTTTCTCTCTGTGTAGCCTTGTAAGCATGTCTCAGGGCTCTACAGTAAGGGCTTAAGGTGAGATTGGATTTCGTGGTAAGGTGCTCACCTGCCTGGTAGAGTAATTTGGTGGAACCCTCTAGTCTACGAAAACAATTAAGTATCTTCTTAATGCTGTTATTTATTGCAACTTTGCAGTGAGACTGTATACAAACTTGGGTAAGCAATATGTGGTTTGGATTAAGACCTAAATGCATACCTGTTCCCACTTTTGTAGGCAATCCAAAAGGGAGCCCTGGGAAGCAATCAGTACGTGGACCTTGAGGCAACAAACTATGATGGTGAGTAGTCAAGAGCTGATAATTTACAGAGGTACTGGATGTTACAATGTTTTCTGGCTGTTGATGGGGAAGTTAGCCTGGGATGAGAGGCAATAAAAATAGGGTATATCATTGCCAATTACAATTGAAATTATGTTACAATTGGCATATCTATCAGATTAAAACATGGTTAGTCTGTGCCTGTCAGGACCTCTTCCCTCTTACATGTGATTGCTGTGTTTGGCATGGAGAGCGTAGGTGGTAACAGGCTGCTGTTAAAAATATGTGAGTGCCAGTGGTATATTGGTGGATGCAGAAGCCAGAATCTCTGACACCAGAGAGCTGTTTTAATTGAATCACTTCCCATATCATAGCTCTTTCCAGTTGCTACTGGACTCAGTTGCTACTTAACTCTTCTGGCGATGGGCAAGCCCAATCTTGAGCCATTATTCAAGAGCAATCACTGTCACTTACTAATGTGGGACTGTGCCTGGGTTTGACATGAAGAGAAGCTCCTTCATCCATCCTTCAAACCAAGCAGCAGGTCAATACTTCTGTATTGCATTTGTACATTAATGATGATTTTTATATTATTTTTTTTTTAACATTAAGGCTTGACAGCGTTGCACTGTGCTGTTCTGGCCCATAATGCTGTGCTGCATGAGCTGCAAAACCGTCAGCCACCTCACTCCCCTGAGGTCCAGGAGCTTCTGTTGAGAAACAAGAGCCTGGTGGAAACCATCAAGACTCTAATACAAATGGGAGCATCTGTTGAAGCCAAAGTAAGTACGGGAGCTTGGTGTGAAGTGCCAGATCCAGAGAGAATATGGAAGCAGAACATGTCCCTTTCTCCCATGCCACTCCTTAGCTTTATTACAAAGGAAGTAGACTAATTTGAAAGCTTCCCCACAGCTTCATTTACCCAAGTGGAATGAGAATGTTGCATTTATTCAAAATGAGGTATTATCAATGCAAATTGAACCATAGGGAAAGAGGGAGGTGACAGTCTAATTTCTGGATTAAGAAGGGTGCTATGCTGGCTGCAGTTGGTTGTGTCAGAGTGCTCTGAGGTATCTGTAGGATTATGGTGCTGATGATCCTTGTTCTTGAACTGCAAATTTCAATTAAAAACTGCTTTCCTGTCCAGTTTAGTTCTGTGCTGGGTGAGATCATTACTTGCTGTAAGTTTTGGCTATGTAAACTTACTGCCAAATGAGATCTGGTCCATTGTTCATTAGGTATTCATCTTAAAATATATATTCAGGTTGACTTTCAGTGAGTTGTAGTGCTAATTTTTGTTCAACGCTGCAGTTATGCTGCTTTCTGATTTATTTGTCTGCATGTTCACCCCATGAAGCACCTGCAGAGAGGACTAACAATTTCTTTTTTGCTAGGATCGCAAAAGTGGTCGCTCAGCTTTACACTTGGCAGCAGAAGAAGCGAATCTGGAGCTCATTCGTCTCTTTTTGGAGCTGCCCAACTGCCTCTCTTTTGTTAATGCAAAGGTATGATGATTTTTCTGGAAGGGGGGTATCATCTGGGATGTGCACGTGTGTGCCTCTGCTCACGGAATTACTTCTTCCTCTCCAGGCTTACAATGGCAACACAGCTCTCCACGTGGCTGCCAGCCTGCAGTATCGGGTGAGCCAGTTGGATGCTGTGCGCCTGCTGATGCGAAAGGGAGCTGATCCAAGTGCCAGAAACTTGGAGAATGAGCAGCCAGTTCATCTGGTTCCCGATGGCCTTGTAGGAGAACAGGTAAAAAAACCTAAAACAACCATCTCCTCTGCTCCTGTCTGTCCCCATCTACACAAAAGTCTTAGTCCTCTCCAAAAGTTCCTTTCGGATTTTGAGTTGCAGCTCCTAAGGAAAAGGTTTAGCAATTGCTGTTTTATTCAGGGGTCTTTTGGTTTTGAATATACAAAGACATGAAATTACAGGTTTCACTTGTAGCTTTTGTTTTCTCCATCTCAAAAGCTTTTTCCTGTCAAGCCAGGTTTTTTGCAACATATGAATTAATATCCCTTCTCTTGTTCCTGTCAGTAGGGCCAGAGATCATGCTTTTCTTGCTCTTGTCATAATTAGTAATGTCAGTTCTTTGGCCTGAATAACAGATGAAGAAAATACCTTTTTCGTAGGTGATGTACCAATAAATGATGAAAAAAGTGACACTTGGTCTAGGAGGCTAGTAATAACTTAAGCAGCTGAGTAACTTTGTCACCTTTCATTGGTTCAAATGCTGTAAAGTTGGATAAATCCTGGTTTAACTGAAGCTAGGCTTAGATAAATGAGGAATGCAGAACTGGGTCTAGGGTGTGGTGGTTTTGTTGGTTTTTTTTCAGATGATGACTCACTTTAGGATGATGAATACTAATGTTTTGTCTTCTTTCTATTCTCCAGATAAGACGTATCCTAAAAGGGAAGGCGATTCAGCAGAGAGTGTCGCCGTTTTAAGCTCCATGTTTCTTGGAGTTCAGCAACTCACACTCACTGTCAGTCAGGCAGTCCTAATGTATCTGTAAATAGACCATTTGCCCGGTGTGGGCAAATGTTAGTTGTTTCTATGAAACAAAAGTATTTTGTTCACTATCATATAGTGGGTTATATAAGAATTTATAAAAAAAACCCAAAAAACCAAACCCCAACCGACACCCGCTGATCAGATTCCTCTGAGCAAATGGGAATGTTTCATTCCCAAGTACATGGAACATTTGCCTGGATTCCTGGATTTCATAGCTATGGCAAGACTGATGTTGCTTAAACAGCCATACAGATAACTTCTGGCCAAGGACAATTCTACAGGAAATCTTTTTATTTAGAGAGGGCTGATACATGTCGACACTGCAGAGTGGTTTTTTTTTTTGTTGTTGTTGTGTTTTTAAAAACAGATACTAAGTGCAAGAGAAATCAAATATTTTTGAAGTTGACCATTTATTTATGTAACTTTGTAGCTTTCTTCCAGTATCTTGTGCAGGATTGTATATAGTCATTGGCATTATTGTACAGTTATATAGTTTTAAGAATCTATTGATCACTTGGGGAATGAACTGAAGAAACAAGCTACTTGATCTTGCATATAAAGTTTTAATACTATACTGGTACAAAATTGGGTAAATTCTGTTGCTTTGAAGGACTGAAGACCAAAAGTAAAGCTAAGATTGTTTTAACACTGATTTGTGCATGCTTTTGGAGTTAATAAAGCAGGAAAAGCCATGCTTTTTCAGGGAACTATATTTTTTTTTCTTGTACCCAGTAGAGGTTTTTTCTTTTGATGGGACAATAGATTGAGGGAGAAAGATTGTGGGTTTTATTGTGTATATAACTTTGTTTTACTTTAAGGAATATGATCCTGATTCAGCGAAAGTATTTAGCATGTACTTAACTGTTGATGCATGCTGAAATCTCTCCATGTTAATTATAATACTTTAATATGCTTAGGCCCCACTGGTGTCAGTAGGACTTAAGCACACGCATAAGTAGCTTGCTGAATTGGGCTCTAGTTAATTCTAGAGACTTAGTGTTTTTCACATTCTAAGCAGAGTTAGTCCATTTATGGTTTTACCTTATAGGTATAGTGGCTAGCCAAGCAATATCTGAAGTTAACGTTTTTCTATTTTTTAATAATTATGGGAATTAATGCAAAATGTATTCTAATGATGCTGTATACTTCTGGTCTGTTGGAGAAAGCTTCCTCCTATTGCTTTCAGAACAATCCATGCTGGGCTGTAATCCAGTAATATGTTCTCTGTATGGTCTTGGCTCTTACAACTGTTTTTGCCTCACATGCAATTCTCTGCCGTAACTGTTTAATTAGCCTGATTTTGCTGTTCTGACAAAGTATGTCTTGTAGACAAGCTAAGAGAAAAAATCTGATATGCGGAGGCCTAGTTGCTATATATTTCTTAAAGGGTCTCGTGTAACTTGTGTTTGAATAAACATGCTCATTAAATTTTGGTGGTTACTGTCTGTGATACAAATAACAATGATGAAATCAAATTTGTGAGATAAAACTGATTTTGGATGGTAATACTGCAAGACTTGTGAAGGTCCATTTGTTAAGATGAAATGAAATCTCTTCACACAACTGTTCATACTTTCTCTTGCTTGAAGCTGGTGCTTGGGTCTTTTGGATAATGCACCACGCAGTTGTATTGCCTCTGTATTTAATAGATGTGCCCCAAATGGAGCTAATAGTCACCATCTTGTCCAAATGGCAGGTTCTTGCCTGAACACTTGTTTCCTGTGTACTTGAAAGGATGATAGCAGTTCTGACAACCTCATGTTTTCCCCATGGAAAGATGGGGTCCCCAATTCTTACAGCTCGGGTACAAGCAGCCACCTTGGCGCAGGTGAAAGTCTGCATGAGCAAATGATGCTATATGCATGGGGAAAGACTGCTTGCTTCATAAATAAAAAGATGGCCTCTGAGCTGCCCATGACCTTTCAAGAGGAAGGACAGTCATCACAGACTGCCCTTGTGGAGCACTGGGCTGGTGAGATGGCAACTGTCAAGAAAAGCAGATAATGCATTAGGATCTGTAGGAAAGGAACTAAAGAAAAAACAAGAGTTGCTGTGTAAACCTGTTGTCCACCCCTACCTTAGTGCTATGTATGGTTATGGTGTCCTCTTAGATGACAGTGTTTTAGGATTGGAAGAAGCCCAGAGGTGTTCCTTGCAGGGAGCAACAGAGCAAAACAGGGCTCTTCAGTTGCTGAAGCATTGGCTGACAGCAGGTATGACAGCTGGGCAGAGTCACGACAAACCAGAGAAACTGGATTGGGATGAACTACTCACTGGTGCTTCCAGCATGAGAGCTGGAGGCTATTAATGAAGGTACCAAGAACACGACAGACAACAGGATGTGATTCCTTGAGATAGTAGAAGAATGTGGTAGAAACAAGACATTGGTTGATGGGTGCATACTTAGAAGGACCCCAGGTCTTCCCTGGGGACTTGCTGATGGCAACTCTTGCAGACCTGATAGCAGGCTAGATTACACCCTTCACACAAATCATTGTGGTTAGGCTTTTAGTGCTTCATGGGTTCAGTCTGGTTCAACTGATACTGGTTGCGCATTTCATGAGAAGAAAATGTAGGAAAATCATCTTGCAGCCAGTCAAGTGCTTCAGAGGAGCACTTTCAATTCCCCTGCTCTGTGCAAAAATAGTCCCTGGAAGTCTCAAAAATGCCTATTTATGCTGAGGTAAGGTAATGGAGGGAGGAAGCTGTTTGTTATTTAGCAGATAAAAGTGGGGAATGGTGATGGACACTGGAAATGGAATAGAATTTCTGGTTAGGGGATGCAAAGATGATATAGCACCTCTTTATGTGAACAGCTAATTTGGCCTAAATTGTGTTGAAGGTGCTGTTGTCTACACCTCTCACTGCAAGTGACCCTGTCTTAAGTCTTTTTCTAATTTTATTTTGTATAAGGAGCCTGATAGTACTGTTACCACTTCATTTCCTTTTTCTTTGTAAGGGATGATCACACAGGAAAAAGAATTGTTGGTGAGGTATTCTGGCCCCTCATGTCAGCCCAATCTGCCTGCCTGGCACTTCTTTCTGGGTGGTGTTGACAGCATAATCTCAAAAGTGATAAAGTACCTCAGGCTTATGAGGGTGGCAGAGGACAAGGATGTGTTTGGTCAATGCTTGAGTATGAAGTAGGTGCTGCTGGTAAGAGGCATTTGGCACCTGGTATGGTACTTTCAGTGGCACTTGTGCCCTTACGGAAGGGGCATTCCAGTATCCTCTCAGTAATTTTCTAACTTGAAGTGTTCAAAGTTAATTTAGTCTGACCTAGAGCCTAATTTCATTGTCTCAAGAACTCAGCAGGCAACTTTACAAGAAAGCATACCTGCCCCCAGTATAGAATCATATGGGGTTGGAAGGGACCTCTGGAGATCATCTAGTCCACCTCCCCTGCCAGAGCAGGTCTACCTAGAGCAGGTTGCACAGGAACTTGTCCAGGAGGGTTTTGAACGTCTCCAGAGAAGGAGAGTCCACCATCTCTCTGGGCAGCCTGTTCCAGTGCTCTACCACTCACAGAAAGGAAGTTCCTCCTCATGTTTAGGTGGAACTTCTTGTATTCAAGCTTGTGCCCATTTCCTCTTGTCCTGTCACTGGGCACCACTGAGAAAAGACCAGCCCTGTCCTATATGAGTATAACTGACTCATTCTCTCTCCTATGATACTGGGAAGTTCTGCTCTATCTGACATGATATAACCAGTTATTAGAAACAATCCATTTTTACTGAAGAGCAAGTGACATTAAATATTTAGCTGGCTGATAGGGTTTACCTGAAAACTTGGGGTGCTGGGAAAATGCCAAACAGCATTTTATTGATGTGGATGCAGGCACATACACCATTTATTTCTCTGATTTGAGTAGAGGCAGAAGAGACTCTGGCTTATGTCCGAGTAGGGATATTAAGACACATGGAGCTTTGTTCCCAGGATGTTTCTGATTTGTTTGTCTAAGTAAGCCAAACCTCAGGAAAGGGTTGCTTTTTGATCTTTGTGGGCTATTCATATGGATGGAGTTGTGGAAGGTGGCAATCCACGATTTACAAGAAATGTGTTCTGCTTCTGGGAATGGAAAAAGTACATTTCCCACATTTATTGCTCCTTTTATATTTTTATCAGAAAATAACCCCCATATTCAGGAAGTGCATTCTTAGAGAGATTGGGTGTAGTATAAGCCACTGCAAAGATATGACATGAACTGCTTGTTCTTCTCGCCTGACAGTTTGCTTATCTGGTTGCCTTTCTTTTAAAAATATACATGCTCTCCTGTGTAAGAGAAGAGCTGAGGATGATTAAAGTGCAGTGAACATGGGAAGATAAGGACAGGTTCCTGACCTGGTCTTTCAGCACATCCAAACCAAATTCTTCTATTATCTATTACCTTTCTTGAGTGTTTGGTGGTCATCTTGGCCTGAGATACTGATGGCTTAGGAGGGTGTACAACTGTCTTATCAAGTTGGCCAGTAGTGCTGCCTTTCACTTTTCACAATTAGGACAAGGACCAGCATTGCTGGTGCAGACACTGGCCTAAGCTGGGGTTTAGAAAGGCAAGTGGCATTCCCAGATGCCCAGACACTTTCCAAGCAGCACCCCACCTCCCTTTGTCACCTCCAGACCCCCTGCCCTGAGCTGCAGTGAGGGCTTACCTGGCAGCATTTTGTTATTTTGAGAGGAAGGCTCTCTTAGTATCTTTGAATTTCTTCTAAAAGACAAAATACTAATTTGAAAGGAGAAAGGCTGAGTTTGCTCAAGGGATGGATTGCTGATATTTACACTCCTAAAGGAGGCAGAACTAATTAGCCCCTGAATGAAGTTGTTCCTTGCTATCTGCGAATCCTTATCTGTACACAAAGCCCATATGGGCAGATCTGTTTCCTGGCTAATGGACCGGTGTCTGATCTTACAGTACAGTATTTCTTTAGATCCTATCACCAAAAGCAAAAAACTCAAGATAGCACTAATGAAATTGGCAACCTTGCTAGTATGGAGAGGCTACACCAGAGGTTGTCTGTTTTCAAATACTTGGATTTGTGGGTTGGTTTGTCCTTCAGATGCCTATCTTGGTCTTGCTGGAGAAAGGTAATATATCTTGGCCTGCGTTTGTTTAGCTTGTATTTATTTTCAGCTCTTACGATTAAGAGGCTGACTGAATAAGTCTTTGTTTTACCTGGTAAACCTTACTCTATTAGCCCTGAAGACACGATCTAGGCTGTATTGACAAAGTAGTTGCTGCAGTAACCAACCTGTACTTCACACGTGGTTTTCCTCTTAGTTTCTGTTGAAATGTCTCACTTCCCCTTTTGCTAGTCAGCGAGCCTGAGGGAAAGGTGGCCAAGGTGGTGCTTTAGACTTAGGAGGGGGAAAAGACAATTGAAAGAAGTTGCCCGTTGCTCCTGTAAACTTGTCTAGGCTGTGAATCGGACTGTGAAGTGTCCGAGTGAAACGTCTTCATGTGGATGTAGTGCAGAAATGCTTTTGCATATGTTTAATGAAAGCATGTAGCTCTGTTCAGATGGTCTCAGTCACGTAGGTGACCTTTTGGTACCACGGTAGGTATCGTTTGGTACTGTGGTAGGTCATGGTACCAAATGCTGTGTGTTGGCTGCCTATGGGTGGTTTTTAGGACCCAAATAAGAGATCTCTTCTGCAGCGCTGAGCTCTTTTGACTTGACCTGGGAGGTGGAAGTTGGATCATTTTGGTCTGTGGCTCCTTGGGATGGCCATGGCTTGGGATGACCATGTGGCCATGTGGCTCACATGGTTCTCATGGTGTTTCTGGGGAGGCCCAGAGTTGTCCTGTAAGCTTCAAACTCAGACTTGCCATAAAAGAGGACTGGGACTATATTAACATTGGCTGTGTGGCCAGCCAATAAACCATGTGGAGCTGAGCAGGTACCTCTTGTTACTGTCCTCAGGCAGACCACAGGTCCTTGCCCAAAGACTTTCACTCCACTTAAAACAGGGCAGTAAGTGATGACAATAAATTTTGGTTTTCTGTAAGAAGAATTGGAAATTTGAGGTCACAGCAATGACTGTTCTTGAGAGATGCTCATGGTGCTACCTATGACCTCGTCCTTTGCATTGAGTTGGGCATACTGTGTAGGAGTAAGAACTGGGTCACCAGTTGCAGCCCACGTACATTTTGAGGGGAAGTATTTTAGGAGCAATTTGAGGGAAACTATCAAGATAGTCATGTGCTGTTATCGTTATTCATCAGTAGATTTCCAGGTAGCTTCAAAAGTCAGTAATAATGATTAATTTCATCAGGTAGATAAGAAACCAGAGGTAGAGAGAAGGAAAGAAGCTCACTGAAGATACTCAAAGAACTGTAGGAACTTCATCCAAAGACAGTGCAAGCTTGCATTTATCCTTCTAGTTGACTGCTCTTTCTAAATTTGCTGAATGATGCAGTGGGCGATGACTGATTTGTAGGTCACTCGTGATCCTTTTGTAAGTCATTCATGTTTAGTTTGTGTCTTTTGTGTGCTGCCTGTGTGCTCTCAGCGTTTGCTCTCAGCTATGCCAGACTGTTCAGATCAGCCATTGAACAAAACCTAAAAAATGAGCTGCAAACTCTTCTTCCCCGAAATATTTCCTTTCTAAGCCATGATTGCTGGAACAGGGAGAGAAAAAGTAGAGATGAGCTAGGAAAAAATACACTAGAGTGAATTGAGTATGCTACCACTGCAGGGAACTCTGAACTAAGCTTGTGTCTGAGTCTTCTTACATTTTGTAGCATTTGGGGCAAAACTGTGAAAGACTTTTTTAAGTGAGGTGGAATGGCATAAAGACTTTTTAAAAAGCTGGTGATGAAACATGCTTAGTCATGAATGTATTTCTTAAAAAAGAAATAAACATTTGTCTTACTGTTAAGAGCTTTTAACGGTGCTTAAGACCTCACCAAGAATGTTCTGATGGAGCAATATAAAATTCCTATTGAGGTGGGGGTGGGGAGATTCAGCTCAGGACATGGATGATTCACCAGGAGGTAACTATGCCACTGGGTCAGCTGCTCTGGTGCTCAGGATAGACAAACTTCTCTTAACAAAAATAAGGGGGGGGAGGGAGCTAAGTGTCTTTAAAAGTGAGCAGACAAGAGAAGATGCTTTACTGCCTAGAATATACAGCTTTTATCCAGTTCTGTCCTTGCCCCTGGCCCTAGTCGCAGGCTGGTATGGTTTTTCATTTTCTCAAACTTTCTCACACATGTCTGTGAATAAAGAAACATGCATATGTAGAGTATAATATGGATCAATTTATTTTTGTACTCTGTAGGAGAATTGTATGTATATATGCATGCAAAATGTAAGTATGTAAAATGTATTGTGTGGGAGTACATAAGGCAGCAAAACTCTTTCAAGAAGATTAATCTTTTTATCCAGTAGTTCATTACTTCAGAAGTTTTTACTTTTTTTTGTTAAAAATAGAAACTTTTCCCATACGATTCCCTTGGATTTGCAAATTGAATGCACTAGTAAAGACCTGTAGTGAAAAAAACAAAGCTCTACAGGGGATAAAAGTCAGGTTTCTAATGGTTTCTGCCCTGAGAATGAACGCCAACGTCGACTCTCCCATGCCTAGTAAGGATGAAGCACAGTCCTCAGCTATAGGTGAGGACCCTAATGTCCTCTCCGTTTCTCTCTTGATAAATTCATAAATCTGTAAGTCTGTGTGAACACGTAAATCTTGCAGTGTCCTCTCTCTGTTCCCATAAGGAGAAGACCCCGAGAAATGTGTCATATATGTACTTTCTGGCACACTGGGCTGAATTAACACTGCAAAGGACCCATCTGCTGCCTGGAAAATGACATACAGTGTGTAAAACAACTTCTGGCCCTCACCCAGGGCTGAAACCTGCCTGTGCAACCAGTAGTGCAAAGGCAGATACCTTTGTTCTTTATTATAGACACAGTAAACAAAGAATTTTTGTTTCTTCTTCCTTAGCTGTCATAATGAAATTTTTATTATTGCAGTGGTTTTATCTGTCTCCTGATGAACATGAATGTCGTTAGCCTCTTTCCCACGCTCCCTGCACTGGTGTCTCAAGGCGCCTCTCTTAACTTCATGGAAGCCTTTTTCTTTCCACGCCTCGTGTCCCCAGCTGTGAGCGCAGCCTGGGCTGCGGTGGCTGTGGTTGAGCCTGGGGACAGCTGATGGGAGGGAGAACAGGAGCAAACCTGACCGTCGGCGTGCAGTTGCTGGGCATTGACCTCCTTTGGAGGAGCCCGAGCTGAGGATTGAGATTTTCAAACTGAGATGCAGAGAGCAGTGGGGCAGGTGTGTACCTCCAGCTGTCTGGCTTTGGTCCTTGGGCTTGAGCAAATGAGAGGTATCCTTGCTGCAGGAACAATGGCAATTGTCCCCTGTTACTCCGGGCTGGATGCAGCAGGAGTGTGGCTAATAACCTTCATGTGCTTTCTAGGAAGCTGCTGGAAAGATGCAGCAAGAGCTATGGGGAAGGCAGCCTGCTCCTCCTGCTTCCCAGTCCATACCTGGTTTCCTGTTTCCCCATTCAATGGTCATTTGCTCTGCAGGGAGATGCCTGGTGGTTGCTCCTTAGCTGTGGCTCCAACTATTAAGTCCTCTTGACCCTTCCTCAGGCTGCCTGTGCTCCACAAGCCCAGCAATGTCACCTTCTTTCAGGGATCTCCTGGTGGCTGCCATCCCCTGGAAATGCGTCCCTCCCCCCTCTAAATTTGTGTCCATCCCCACTCTGTCCACCCCATGAGCGGTGGGGATCTTGTATGGCCTGTGCCCTGAAGAGCTCTTGGTCTAGATGCCAGGTGCAGTGACAAGTGCAATAGGGGCCCCACTTCAAAAAGATGCATCTTCCCTGGTCACTGGCTTGCAATCTTCCCAAAGGCCTCCTGGCGCAGATGGGTATTTGGGGAAGATATGAATAAGGAGAGGGAGGAGGCCCAGCAGCTCCATCTGGGAGCTTACATGCTGCTGCGTCATTGTCCTTGTTATCATGCTGGTGGCTCTGGTTCTTGCTCTGCCTGTTTAGTTTTACTCCATTGTTGAATTTATTGCTCCTGGACTCTTTACTGTTGTTGGCTCCTAATAAATTACTGCCTCTTATTAGCCTTAAATTACTGCCTCTTACCAGCCTTTAATTATTTGCTGCCATCATATCTTGGTGCCACATCCTCTTAATTAGTGTTGCCATACTGGTGGAAGCTCCTCTCTACCTTTGTTAAATCCATCAGCTTTGCTTTCAGCTTGCTTTGGCCATTCTCTCAGCCCTCCCTGCCCCTCCTTCCCCATCTCCTTGTGTTGATACCATGGAGCATCATCTCTATCCTTTCTTTATGGTCTTACCACAACCCTCTTGGCTTATCCTGTGCCATCAGCTCCCTGCTGCTTTGTTCCTCCACAGCCTGCTTCACACCTGCCTTTTCGGGCCTGGATGGTGTTGGTGGATTTCTGTTGCTCTGTTTTCTCTTTTTCTGCTTTTATGCATGCTCTGATGTCCCCTTCCTGTTCAATTTCACCCATATCTCTTATTTCTTCTTTGCTAGTGCTTTGGGTTTTGGTTTTTTTTCCTCTGCTGGTGTTTCAATTACTTTGGTGGGATACACTTTGCAACTTTCTCCTCCCTTTTGCTGTCAAACTTAATTTTGAGGCTTGCTTTTCTACTCCAGACTGGTACTGATGGCTCTTTGGTGCCTCTTTTCTTGAGAAGCTCACAAGAGCCTCCAATCTGTGGTGGGGATCTTGTATGGCCTGAGCCTCCAATCTGTTGTATTTAGTCCACCACATCTATCTCTGTTCCTTGCTTTTCCCCGTCTCTTGCTCAGTCTCCTCTTTTGAGCACTGTGCCTGGGTAGTCAGATCCTCCCTCCGTTGGTGCCTTTGGGTGCTCCACCTCTGTCTCACGCTCTGCCTGCTTCACTTTCTTGGCTGGTTCCACCTGAGCACTAATCAAATCTGTCTCCATCCTGGCCTCCTATTTAGCTGCCTCTTTTACCAGCTCAGGCTTCCCACGTTGTTACTGCATTCTGGTTCCAGTCACCACTGTCTCTGTCATGCTCTGTGTTGCTCTTCCCAGGATTGCATCCGTTCCCCACCTCCCCATTGTAGCCATCTTCTCCTCTGATTTTCCCACTCGTGCAAATCCTACCAGCTTAAGCTTTCCTTTCTACCACCACCAGTGTTTCCTTTCGTGTCTGCTACCACCAAAGTGTTGGCTGTGGAGAAAGCAGATTGAAACTCAGGGAGGCTAGAAAAGGAAGGAAAAGTGGTGAAAGGTAGCCACAGCCAAGCCTTCCTGATGTGCCTAGAATTAACTTATTCCACCATATTAGTCTCCTCTTCAAATTCCTCTGGTCATAAGCCATTGCTGAAATGTGTATTTGCTTTTCTCACCCATGTGGAAGTCCCAGTGCTCATGTGGTCCCACAGCCCTCGTGCTGCCTTTGGTCACCCATGCTGTTGGCTGGCCACTGCCGGCAGCTCACCCTCCTGCCCGCTCTGCACATAGGACTTTATCTAGAAGAGCCCTCTGACTCACTTTTCATCCTGCCTCTCAACACTGGGGCCAGCAATTACCTTGGCGTTGCCATTTCTTTCCCAAAACTTGGCCATGAAAATTTCCAGCTGCTATCAGTGTGCACCCAAAAGTGTTTTCTTTGTTGTGCCAATTATTTGTGGCCTAGATGATGTGCCTCATATGTGCATTGAGGCTGGGGACTTTTGCTGGGATTGCGGGGTCCTCTGTGGTGAAATCCTTGTTTAAGAGCTTCGTTCCCCAGATCTGGCCAAAGCTGTCAGTTCTCAGGACCTGTCTGCTTGCTCCAAGCATTTGGTGAGATTGCGGGAATGATTCTGCCTGTGTAAGTCATTAGTTTAACTAATATTGTATCTCTTTATTGTAAAAATGTTCTTTGAGGTTGATTAATGAGGAGTGGGCGGAGATAAAATGAACTCTGGTTTTGCAGGTGAAACACCATTCCTTTAAAACAAAATACTTGTAATGTTAAAAAAAAATGAACCCACTTAAAACAAACCTCTTCTTCTTCCTGTGGGGAGACTGTCTCCCACAGAAAGTTATATTTCTCCTTTTTTTTTATATATATTTTTAAAAAGCAATGGATTCCTTGCACATCCTTATCTGCTTGTCTTCAGTCTCCCTCTTAATAATGTACTAACATCTTGGGTCACCAGAATGTAGCCCAGCGACTTGTCCCTTTGAGACACATCAGGAGTGTGATATAAGGTATAGAAACGCTGTGATATCTCGGACAGGGGGACAGAGCTTCCTGACTCTCCTTTCGTAGTGCCACAGCAGCTACCAGCTCTTGTTAACATCTCACAGGGCCTCTTGCACAACGAGTTGTTGCCTTAGTGATAAACCCTAGCAAACTCTCAAAGTGCCCATGTGGAAATCACTCCCCCTGTGAAGAAACGTGCCCGAGAGTGATCCCGGTGCCTGGCTCTCCCTGTGCTGCCCCAGCTGCACCACAGCAGTCGGGAGGTTGCTGCTGCTGCCCAGGGGCATCCCAGTTGGCTGCTGCAGTGAGGACAAGGCACCCTCCTGACGTCCTTGGCGAGGGCTGACTGAGACATTGCAGCCTGCAACAGCCTGCCCCAGGAAGAGCCTCCCTAGGTGTGGTTCCTGACTGTCATGTCCTTATCAGAAAGCTGTGGGGAAATCTGTGTTAGGCCTATTCTCTTGCAAAATAGAAGTTCAGCTTCCAAGTCTGTCAGCTCGGCTGGAAACTTCTTTTCAAGTGGAGATGCCTTGGGGAAAAAGCAACTTAGAGAAGTACTGTGGGTCTTGCAGCCATCCTCATATCCACTTCCTAGTATCACCAGCCTCTTTCGATGTTTAACTTGAGAACACCTCGGTGGTACCCAGGGCAGCGGGGAAGGATTCCCTTGTCCTCACCACAGTGCTCCGTTCTCCCATGGTGTTAAAGACCTTCACACCTTTTGCCTTTTCTCCACGAGACATGTTAACCAGAAAGAAGCTAATCAGAAGGCTTCACTGAACACTTTCAGAAATACTTGGTCATTTTGATTGTATGCTGCACAACTCCCTTAAACCCTGGGGCATCAGTCTACCCTGCAGATCCCTTGTGCCCCATGGCTGGCTGGGGTGAGGATGGGCTGTGATGCTGAGATCGATGGTTGAGATGCAAATATGGAGACCAGGCTGCTGAGCAGAAGATGGCTGAATCACGTTAAAAAGAATCCGTGTGCTTGGCTGCAGCCCAGCGCTTGTCTGCCTTGGCAGGCTCTGTGCTGGGATGGGTATGAAGGGCAGACCCGTTCTTTGTCCTGCAAGGGAAAGCGTGCTGGGAAGAGCAGGAGGGGAATGTGTGAGGGAATAGGCCTTGGCACCATGGCAGCGTGAGCGGCGTGGTCCCCGCCTGTGCTGGCGGAAGCAGGTGGGAGGTGATGTGCGCCTGGAAGCCCTCAGTGGCATGGCTCGACTTGCTCTCCCCTGCCGTGCCAGCCTGTGGGCCCTGGCTCTCCCTGCTGCTCTGCTCACGTTTCCCCTTCTCTCCCCTGCTTTTCTTTGCTTCCCGATGAACTAAACCTTGTTTTGGAGAGGGAGGGATGCTGGTGCAAGCGAACGAGGTCCTCAGCAGTGGGGAGAGCAGAGGATTGTTCTTAAAGCCATCTCATCTCTTGCCTCTCCTTTGCCTGCTCTTAGAGGAGCAGCAAAACACCTCCTGCACCCCAGGGCCATGCAGAAGCTTGGCTGGGATGCTGGCACTAGGAGGGTGCTCTCAGAACCCTGAGCTGTTCTCTGGTGGTGACCCCTTTCCCAAAGCTGTCCATGCAAATGCACGTGTGGGGAGAGATGGGGCTGAAGGGCAGAGCTGTTCTTTGTCCTGTGAGGGAAAGTGTGTCCTGGAGCTGCACGCAAGCTCAGGAGGCATGCAGGGGGAAAGAGGTCTGCGTGATGGGGACAGAGTTTGGTGTTCGTCGTCATAGCACTGATTAAACTCCCACTGTCTCTAGTGCAAGGATTTTGGAAGAGCGACTCTCCGGGCGCTATCAGAAGACATGCAAATGCATGCAGAGCCAGCTCATGCACCCAGCAGGGAACAAGCCTTCCCTTAAGGTAGGAGTGGGTGGGCCTGCTAGTTGTCTGGGCCTGAGAGGTAGGAAACACCCCAGCGTCAGTCCTGGCTCCAAAAGTAGGCAACACAACTGTGTTGGTAATTGCAAGCTGCATGGGGACTTTTGACAGCCCTACGCCACACTGCCTCATCCCTGTCTGGAAGGAAAAGGATGTTTGTTCTGCAGCAGATGAAGGGGAACTGTGATCTTCTCTCCATTTCAGTCCCCATCCAGTTTGCAGCATGAGGAGTGGCTCTGGCACAGCTGGTTGGGGAATGACATGCCTTAAAAGTTTTCTTCTTGACATTTCTTAATACACACCCCGTTGCCATACATGAAGATGCTATGAGTGTCCTCTCCCAGCAGAAATGATGTGTAGCAGGGGTAGCTCCGCTACATGAGAGGAGAGGGGTGTGGGGGCTCTGCCAATTCCCCTCTCCCTCCGTGGGGAAACGCTGCCAAGGCGCTGGGTACCAGCAGCATCCTCTCCCTCGGGTGTTAGGGCCTCAGGCTTGTCTGCTTTCCTTGCCAGCAGTCCGGGTGGTTCCTCCAGTGCCACCCCTGCATTGGTCACACACAGCTTCTTGTGGGTGCTGATGTGGGGTGGGGGGTCAATAATGCTAAATGGGGTCGTTTCAGGGAAGGATACCATGGTAAGCTGCCAGCCCCTGGTTGCGGGAGGGAAAATATCATATTTCCCTGAAGGCTGTTTCTCTGGACAGAGCATCCTGCCCTTTGAGAAAGACCTGTCCCCACCAAGGAGGACTTGGCATGACCCCCCCAGGGTTTCAAGCACAAGTGCCTGCTTTTGCATGATGGGGGATGTCAGAAAGTGGTGGGAATGGACCCCAGCTCTGACTCCTCCAGGAGTCACGGGTTGAGATACTGGCTTTTGCCCCATCCTTCTTCATGTCCATTACCACCTCCTCAGCTCTGCCAGGTGTTGCATGGCCTCAGCAACTCCTCCCACTTTTTTTTTCAGTTTTTTAAGGAGTTATTTTTAACCCGGGCCCCTTCACTGTCTGCTCCTAGGTTTGTGCCCATAGATGACTCCCGCCATGAAGTTCAACAGGGAAAAGTGTAGGGTCTTGCACCTGGGGAAGAAGAATGTTAGGTACCAATACAGGTTGGGGATGGATGTGCTGGAGACAAGCTCCAAAGAGAAAGATCTG
>BJBW01011637.1:0-47098 GCA_004320125.1 Scolopax mira
TTGAGATGGTTTTGTATATACTGTATACATTTTTTTTCTTTTCTTTTCCCCCTTCCTCTCTTCTCTTGTCCTTAAGGGGGGGAGGGAGGGGCCATCTGTCATTCTGGTTGGTCAATTCGGTCAGAACCACGACACAGAAGATGACAATATGTTTTGAGAAAAATTCAGGGGGAAGTGAAAATTATATCAATAAAGTAATTAAAGAAGGGTGACAGTTATTGACAGTTAACAAAGTTCATATGCAGAGTGATTTGTCTGTAACAATGGAGTTGTTCTGAAACTTTTTCTTGCAGAAAATAAATTTGTTTATATTTAATATGGGAAATGTCTCAATATAGGAAATATTTCAGCAAAAAATGTTTGTTTCAAAAAACATTATTTGTTTTTGAAGTTACAGTGCAGCTTTCTCTTTCCCTTGTTCTCTTTTCTTGTGCTATAGCAAAATTACACTTTCTGCTTGTTTCAACTATATAACAAGGATGTTCATGTCTGTGAAATCTGGGAAAATTATACAAGGAAAATATGCTAATAGCTTTGCATAGTCTGAATATTTTTGTCAAGAAATAAGATAAGCTGTGTAGTGTGGTCCTGAGCAACAGGAAGAAGGTGAGTTTTTAAGCAATGCAATGAGGGAGTATAAGAATTCCTTATAAAAGTTGGGAATTTTTTATCTGTTTGCTTGTTTTGAGGAAACATAAGAATTTTAATTTAATTTTGGTTAAACTGAAGTCAGGAACATCTGAAAGGCAATATCAGAGAGAAGGAGCAGAAGAAGAGGAGGCAGTGCTAGAACACTTAATTCATAAAGAGAAAAATATTGTCTTTCCTCAGAGGAAACAAGAACAGATAAGCTTTTCCTTATTGCAGGTATTAGTTATTAAAATTCAGCAGAATTCTCACTTCCAAATATGCTTAGGTTTTGAGCTTGCATTTATCTGCTTACAAACTGGACCATTTTTTTCTTTTGACATATTTAAGAATTTTCCATGACAAGTAAATAATATTTATATTTATTTAGCACTAAAGCAATTACAAGATATGGGCTGATAAATACTAAAAGAATATTTATCAAAACAGAAATGAAAGTTAGTAGGCTTTTGTCTGTGTCAACACTAATTATTTATTCTGTTTACAATAAGTATTTTTGTCCCAGTCACCTGGGAAATCAGACCCAGCCACACATCAGTAGCCTGAATAGCAGTTCTAAGGAGGAAAAACTATCTCTTTCTATCTCTAATTAATATTCAGCAAACAGAAAATAGACCATTTTGAAAAATATTAATTTTTTTTTTTTAAATTTAAATATGTTTAAGATACCACTTTGTTCTCAAGAAAAAAATGATTAATAAATCTAGTTTATATCTTAAGAAAGGTAGTTAGTTCACGCTTCTATTACAAATTGGATTAAATATCATTGCTCATATAAATGTAACAGAAGATCAGACACAGAAATGGATTTCACACTTATTTTTCTTAAAGTGTGAATCAGTAGGTATGAGTTGTAATTCTGACTTGCCTTGGTGTGACAGTATGAACCCCCAGCCTGACCTTTGTAATTGAAATGCAAAGTACTGTCTTATGTACTCTTATTAGGATTAAAGGTTCATCATTCCCTCCCATCTAGCTGTGTAATTGTACAGATGTATATTAATTAGCTCTATGTCAGTGTTTGTGCCCCCTACAGGTTCTGCTTTGTTTACTTGGCTGGGTGTTCTGTGTTTTGAGATTTGAGGGGGAAACTGGTTCACATGAAGTAGTCAGTTTTTACTGTAAGCCAAAGAAGTAAAAAAGGGTTTAAAAATACATTGCTGCAACTTCCGATCATTTTCCTCAAGTCAATAATTCCATGCAAGTAAACAAGGCTGTCCTGGTTTGAGAGACACAGGACTAATTTATCTTCAAATGCTTGGAAAAACTGCACTTTTAGAAGACTGTATTGTCTAATTTGAGAAAATATTTGTTTTATAGCCAGGTATGCTATGTGGGTTTTTAGTGTTTTTGAGCTTTGTCAGGTGCAGGGATGAAGAAGAGTGATTATTTCATACCATGAACGTCACATTCAATATAAATTAGAAATTTTGCTATGAAGTTCTCTCTCGCTCTCTCTTCCTTTATGGCAGTGATCCAGAGAACTTCTTGCCCCAGAGCTGGACCCCTGAGGTCTTTCCTTTCTCCCAAAGCCATACTGCTCTCAGTGTCCAACATTTGTTGTCCACTGCTGGGACTGCACATCTTCCTATGGGTAGGATTGGTTGAGTACAATCATTGTATATTGTATATTGGTATCAGAATAAATATTGGTTCTTTAGTATTATTAATGTTAATTATTTAGTCATCCCATTAAATCTATTTATATTTCAACCCTTGTGTTTCCTTTTTTTTCTGGGATTCCCCTTCCTGGGTAGGGAGGGGTCATTGGGTGATAAAATAATTGTCTTAACAACAGTAAATTTTTGTGGGTTTCTCAAACCATAACAAAGGCTTTATGCAATGTAAGGGTATGAATTTATACATGCAAATAGAGAGATAGATGACTGTGAGAAATGTGCTGAGTTTTGCTTCAGCTACTTGATATTTTTTTTTGTCAGTGTGCCTGTATTGACTGAGGAGGTTCGGTGATAGTGGAGTCTCCTCCATTGTATCCAATTAATCATTAGAAATGCCCTGGAGTGGTCCAGAGATCCTGCTTTACAGGAAGTTATTTAGGAGAAGAGAACCAGAATGATGGCAGACCAATAAGTGGACAAAGGACTGTGAAGACAGAGCAATAAGTGGACCAAGGACTGTGAAGGCTGACTAGATCTGTAATAGGTTAGGTGGTCAGGAAGAATGTGAGGTCCAACTTCTCAGCCAATGAGAAGAGAGACAGAAACTCAAGCAGTGGGAAAAAATGGTATAAAAAATCTAAACGCTAAAGATCGGTGTACCTCTGCTTTGAGATGCACCTGATTCAGTGCTGTTTCGTACAATAAATGTTTATATCTTTGCTCTGGCGACTTTGTCCTCTTTAAATTCTAAGTGTGAGCTGGTATTTCTCATATGATTATATATTATTGTGGCTTTGTGGTTTCATGGTTTCATTGTTGTAGCTGTGATGATGTAAGAACAATTAGTCTGATCATTTTTAAGGCTTCCTCTTTATATATACAATAAGCTTAATGACTTAAGTTTGATCAAAGGCAATTGAAGAGGTGAACATAAGAATGGCCATAAACTCACAATGTATCTTTTCTTTAAAGATAACCATAAACAGGTATAAAGGGAAAACTAAGAGACTGAGCATATGCCATACTTGCCCTTAGTGTCTCTAGGCTCCATACAGTTTTACCTTAATGGAGGTCCTGAGCTAGGCTTGTTTCTGTTAACATTGAAATTTAAATTTTAGTGATGACTCAAGATCAAGATCAAACCAAAACCCAAATACCTATTTATGTACACTTCCCAGTTATTTCTGAAGTTGTTGTTCTGGATGCCTTATTTTATATGTACTCAAAATATAACCATTTAAAATGGGGTCTGGTAAAAGAAAGTGCTAAGCAACATCGCCACATTTCTGAAAACAATCTTGTAAGACTCTATAAATAAAAATAAGCATATTCTTATTTATCTTTATATTTGGGAATAGGTCACAGATGGAATCCTTAGATTCATTATTTACTCATATTTACTCACCAAAATGAGACAATTTGTATTGAGAATTTTAAGGTGAATCACTGTAGTTTATGTATTTGTTGTGCTTGGTAATGTTGGAGGATTTGGTGAGAAAGAAATTAAGCAGTGCAAGTTATTCTGTATCATCTTTAGAAATCTGTACTTCAGAAATCATCTCTCAAAAAGACTGGAACCAGTGGGGATCAAGTACTCCTTGGAAACTAGTCACATACTTCCCATTTGTGCTTTTTTTCTGTTTGTTTTCCTCATTTTGATTATCTGCTTTCTACTCCTGTTTTTCCCCAGGGTTTTTACTGTATTTTGTTTCTACTCCATTCAGCTCACTTCCATCCATAATCAGTGCTCAACATTTTTGTTCACTTTCCTACTCTTGCATGAGATGCTACGTGTTTCACTTTACCCATGGTGACCAATCCCCTTTTCAGACAATGCTCATAAAATTAAGCACTGGTTGAGATGTCTGCCTTGTGGAATTATAAAATATTTCAGAAGATCTAGCATGTCCTTGGAAGGAGATTGATATCTGTTCAGCTTAATCCTGGACCTTCAGAAAGGACTTTTAGAAGTAACTGCTTCGGAACTTCAAGAGATTTCTGGGTGTATGGCATAAATCGTAGACCTAAAATTGGGAATTTTTTTCTCCTCGTGAGGATCTTTTGTAAGGATTTGTCTTTACAAATAACACAAGAGAAAATAGTACAAAGCAACATATAAAGAGGGTGATTTAAACTACATTAATATGCATGACGTGAAGTCAGGATATGTTCCTTACCTAGTATAGTTTAGTTAATTCATGAATCAATAATGATACTAGAAGTAAAGCATGTCTCCATGAAGAGGCATAACAAAGTTTAAGTTATTCCAACCTTACTCCAAATTCACGAATCACTACTGTTGGAAACTGCAGTCACATGAGTGTGATATTATGCCTGAGTCTTTTGTATCTGACTCATCTCTGATAAATTCAACATGTAGAGAAAAGAACTTAAAATATTTTTAAAATTTAAGGGTACTGAAGGTCTTCCAATGGGACGAGAATATCTGGCATTTATATTTATGGTGTCAAAAAAGAAAGGCAATTATAAATAAAGTGCAGGAAAAACACATAATGCCATTAAGGTGTTGCAGTCTAATAATAATACTCACTCAAATTCTATCGAAAACTTTACTAACTTGATATGAATAACAACTTGTAGAAACAGGCCAATTTCAGTATGTAGTGTTAAAATACTATTCAGATGAAAAGAAAAATTCATAACCAGGGGTACTTCTATATGCTCAGACCCTAAAATATTTCTTAAAGAGCGTAATAAGTAGGACCACTAAGGATGCTACACTATTCATAACAGCAAGGTCAGAATTTATCAATGAAAATGAAAAACTCTCATTTTTTATTAGTATATATGAAAAAGGGCAACTAAAATATGGTGAGAAGAGCAGCGGAAAGGTGCTTATTCACTTTGTTACAAGTGTTAACCTCATCAAAATGGCTGTCTAACCAGAGGAAAGCAGTCACTTTCAGTTATTCTGTTTCACAACTGTATTAAGGAGAGGGAAATTTCATCATAACACTTTTCTTTAGCAGAAGGATTCTGTGGTTTAGAAATACACATGGTGTGCAATGTAGCCTCAGTTTCACCACTGCAAGCCAGGATGTAAGAGAAAGAGCTGATGATGGCATAATAGTGGCAGCTCAGAGCTCAGCCCAGGAAGCCATTTTGCTCTGTTTTTTTTTGCAACCTACCACAAACCTATGTTATAGGACTACATAGTTATAGCCACACAAGCTAGTTTAAAGCTTATACACATGTATGGGCTGCAGCTACACTGCATGGGAAGCAGCCTTGACACTTAAATGTGACAATTACTAGGGAAAAACCAGTTTGCCATGGTCTCGTTATCTGCATATGTTTCCTGGAGATGGAAAATCACACATACGTATATTGATATAGCTGGCTATATTCAGTAATGCTTAATCCAGAGAGACAGGAATACCAGAGTAAACGTATTCAAATTGGTAAAGAAGGAATTGATTTGAGTCAGGATTAACAAAGTTTCCCTTTCACATAAACTCCATGTCTTACTCCATGTCCTGAACAAGAAAATATGGCCTCTGGAAAAGACAGTGTATGCTGCAGCATTACATGATAAATGGTATGATGTATGGACCAGGGCCATTAAGACCTGTTAGTGCCCTCAAGGCCTTGACAATATGATGTATCAGTGAATTTCCCATGTGCTTACTTTACTGTGTTGGCTTAGTGCTAAAAGAAAGCAGAATAGTTTAAAAATAGTTCCTTACATATACAGTCCTAATACTGTTTAATTTTTGTAGTTTCCTAATTATATCTCCGAGCTGTTCTTCTAATCCAAATATTGAATTTCTGGTACGTACTGTTACAGGCATGCAGGTCTCAACAGGATCAAAACCCATGGCTAATTAATGAAATAGAGCTACATTTCAAGGAGATTTCTTATTTTGGTTTATTCTCTGCATCTTGTTTGAAAAAAATGTTTTCACATTGAATTTTACAAAGGGAAGTGCTTAAGTATACAAACACAGCTTAAGTGCTTAGTATACAAACACACCTATTACTTGTATTACTTTGTTATTTAAAAAAGTTCACTTTGGATTCCTCTCTCTCTCTAACATTCTAGTTTACTGTCTTATTAATCTTTCCCTCTCATACCAGTCTGTGGTGCTTCTAGCTAGACTAACATCAGTTTTATTTAACATAAATGGAGGGAGGTTTACCTGCCCTGCTGGAAGGAAGTCTCAGAATCTATTTTAAAAATTACACAGTGGTTAAAGAAAATAAAATTGGAAAAGTACAACGTTTCATTTAGCTTAATGTTATCTCTTGAAAAAAGTTAACTTCTTTTTTTTTTTTTGTCAAAATAAGATATCAAAGAGAATGAATGTGACTGAGAAAAGATTTTAAAGAAAACCACAAAAACCAATAAAGCAAAAATGTTGTCATTGAAACACTATTGCCCGAATTTGCACTTTTGAATGTATTGCCATGTATTGTTGATTCTATAAGTTGTACATAACAATAACAAGTTTAATTCCCACACACATTATTCGGCAAAAATGTGTCCATTCATACCAGAAATTATAAGAATCAATGCTGAAGTTTTGTACTTCTGTATTGAGTATTATCATTCACATGAAGGTCCACTTTATTTTCCTCTATTTTAAGCTTGCACATGTAAAAATTAGATTTTGCTCAGATATTTTCAATGTTTTATCAGTGTTTTATATCACAATAAAATCTGACAACAGAGTTTGTGGCAATAAATGGTAAAGGAAATTCTTTTACCTCTATTTAAATGAGAACTTCCTGAAATAAAAGAGGAGCAGAGATAGCCACAAAAACTGTATTACCTTCTTGCTGAAAAACAGTACAGAAACAGGCTTGAAATGCACTTTATTTTTCACAATACTGGAATTTTTTACAATTTTTTTAAAGCTTCTGATGTTAAAATATACACACTTTACTTAGAGATTAGAATACAAACATATAACCCTGCAACAAACAGTCTTGTAATAAGTGGAAAATAAGAAAGAAAAATGCATTAGGTCTAAAATTACCCTAAAATGACCAGGTTTTAAAGACCTTGATGAGAGGAAAAGGAGAAGAAGGGAAAAAAGGAAGGGAAGGTAGATCTAACAGAAATGTGCTATTTTTTCAAGGTGAGGAGAGTGGTATGAACATCATTATGCCCTCAAAAGAAAGAAAAAAGACAGACAAATGAAAACCAAAAATATGTAGGTGATTTAACTTGATTTGTCAATCAAATAAGTAGAAAAAGGATAGAAACAATGTATTAAACAAGCAAGCTAGATACAAGAGCTAGTGACAATGAAATAGGCATCTAATTTGCTTTATCATGTCTGAAGAAATAACACAGTGTAAAGGAAACTACTTATTCCACAGCAAACGTAATCATAATAGACATTAATATGTATTTGTTTCATCATACATTTACATGTTTTCACTTGACCTATGTTTTGTACAGAAGATAAATATTTTTATCTTATCTAGATAATAATAGATCATTTTCTCAGTATTCATATAGAAGTTTTTAATACTATAAAATTGCAGTTTTAACAATAATATGTGGTCAAGAAATTAACAGTTTAATGATGTTTCCTGTTATCAATTTTTAATGTCTTGATTTTTAGTTTTTCTAAGGATTTTCTTTGTTCTTTTTTTCTACATGTGACAAAGAGCTACTAAGAGTAGGCAAACAAAATTCACTTTACTCTGCTGAGCACCAGCCATTTGCCATCTCATTCATTTATGTCATTATTTTTATAAAAAAAAGACTAAATTATTTTGTCAGTGCATTTTCCATGCTTCCACCCATTCCTCAGTGTTAGTTGTCTGCATTAGTTCTAATTCCATGTATTTTCAAAAGGGTCATTGAGAATTCAGGTAACATTATGTAATATAAGGGGGTTTGGGTTTTTTTGGTACCAGTATAACAATATTTCCTTCTTCCCTGAAAGGAAACTAACATCATGATCCTTCTTTGATCATGAACAGTCTATTGAATCAAGAGCTGTTTTTATTGAACAGCCTATTATGTCATTGAGCACTTTTTCCTGAGCAGTTACTGTTAGTTTACAATTTAATATGTTATATGAGTTGTTGAAATCATCTTGCAGTGTAGATTACCTTGTGCTTGACTAGTACTGAACTTCATTCTCCAAGCCATTTCATTTATCAGTAGTCCTGGCTAACTGGAGGTTGACTGGAAATTACCAAAGGTGACACAAGAAAGGTCAGAAGGAGGATCTGGGGAACAACAGGTCTGCCAGTCTGACTTCAGTGCGGGTAAGGTTATGGGGTAGGTCATCTTGAGGACCATCATGTGACATGCACAAGAAAACTAGATGACCAGGCCCCATCAGCATGGGTTTATGAAAAGTAAGTAAGTCCTGCTTGTCTGACCTACTCTCCTTCTATGACAAAGTGACCCACTTAGTGGATGGGGGAAAGGTTATGGATATTGTCTACCTAGATCTTATTAAATCTTTTGACACCATTTCCCACAATATTCTCCTGAAGAAACTGGCTGCTAATGGCTTGTACAAGTATACCTTCACTGCATAAAAAACTGGCTGAATGTGAATGGTGGAAAAACCAGGCCAAAGAATTGTAGTGAATGGAGATAAATCCAGTTGGCAGCCAGCCACAAGTGGTGTTCTTCAGGGCTCTGCATTGGAGCCAGTTTTATTTAATATCTTTATCAACAATCTGGATAAGGACATTGAGTGTAACCTCAGTAAGTCTGCAGACAACACCAAGTTGGGCAGGATTGTCAACTTGCTTGAAGGCAGAAAAGGTCTACAGAGAGATCTGCACAGGTTGGATTCACATTCCGAGGCCAACTGTATGAGATTCAACAAGGCCAAGTACCTGGTCCCGCCCTTGAGTCACAGCAACCCAACACAATGCTGCAGGCTTGGGGGAAAATAGCTGGAAAGCTGCCCAGAGAAAAAGGACATGAGGATGTTGGTCAACAGCTGGCTGAATAAAAGCTGGAAGAGTGCCTAGGAAGCCAAGAAGGCCAACAGCATCTTGGCCCATATAACTAAATCACAATGACTTTCTTGAAATAAAAAGGTGTGTTTTTAAACTTTACAGGTTTTACTTCTTATTTTTCCATTTGATGAAAACTATTGTGTATGTTTGCTTGTTTTCAGCTGGAGCTGCTGGAAGCTCCAGCCCATTAACCCTGATCAGCTAGAGCTAGATCTAAAGACCAGATCCTCAAATAATAATAATAAACATGCCTCAATGAATATAAATAATTAATTATTGGACTTTTTCCCTACCAAAACAACTGAGAATGATCTCCTAATTACTTCACAGACCTTATACCATGCATTTTCTAAGCTTTATTTACAGTTAGAAACAACTTTTGAAACTTCAGTCAGAGCTAAAGTGTGTACAATAATGAATCCCAGAGCTAATTCTTTAAACAAGCAACTCAGAGGTGAAAATTACAGAAGTTTAGTCCCACTCCACCTTAGGTGTTATTTGGCTTCATAACTTACTGAAACTTTCTGGTTAAACAAGTCAAGCTGCCACTGAAGCAATCTATCATCAAATGGAACTGCATGTAGAAAAATTGATGAATACAGAAGTCATGACATGATTAAAATGTTAATCTGAATGTTCTAAGAATTATAATTATTTTACAAAGCTGAACTGCTATTCAAGATAAGAAAATGAAACTATTATATATTTCTACAAATTTCTAATATATAGATATATGCTTCTAAGGGAAGTAAGGAGGCCTCAGTGACTCGCTTGTGCTGAAGAGTTTGGTGTATGATCTGCTGCATAACATAATTTCAGCTTTACAACAAAAAGTCTCAACTTGCAGAGACTTTTTTAAAAATATGTTTGCCGGAATACAAAAGCTGACTTACATTTTTTGAATTGTCTCAGTATTTTATTTATTTTTTTCCTGAAGTATTTTTTAATGAAGCAATATGCTTTCATAACAGAGAGTCGATACAGAAGTAACAGTTGTCATTATTTATTAACTCAGTACTGAGGAATTTCTGTTCTTTGCCTACATGATACCTCAAACAACTAAAGAACCCTGTTTAGCTCATACTGTAGAATTTTTCTTTAGACTGTATGAATACCCTGCAGACCTAGTGTAAACGACATTGTGCAACAATTCTGAATGCATCAGAAAGGGGCCTGGGTTGTTCACTTAAATGAACAGAGAAGACTAAGAAACTACGGGGAGGTGGGGGTGGTGAAAGTATGCCCCATGAGAATTACCAGTTTTCACCAGCTGAGTACCTAAGAGAGTTACATCATGAGCTGTGCCAAACTTTCAGTACTTCAGAAGATGATGAGTGCTCTACCACCCTCCTTCCTCTTAAAGTTCTATATCATAGAGGAATAAAAAAATTTCAGAAGCGTAGAATTGGTGTAATATAAGTATGATGCAAACAAACATGATTAGTTAGATACAAGGTTTTTCATTAATTGCAGGATCACAGTCAAATGGATCATGGTTACAAGGAAATTCAGTAAATAACTTCTGTATTAAAATTATCCTCATTTCCTGTGTTTATATTCAAGTGTATTTTACTGGTGTTGGAGAGAATCTGACTATCACATGGAATGACATTCACCTATGGTTTCTATAGTCACAAAGAACAACTTAGTGCAATGTCATTATTTCTTTAAAAGACGATTAATTCAGAAAATATTAATAGTTTTCCTGCTTAGAAATAGTATCTTATGGGAAAAAAAAAAAAAAGAAAAAGTCTAATAGATTCTTGAAGGAATATACATTTTTCATCATATGTGATATTTAGAGTGAATGTTCTTTGCAAAATAAGACTGCCTAGCAAATTATATACTCAATAATAACTGTCAAATGGCCCTAGTTCTTATTTTAAGACTGAGGGGATGTACTAAGGTTAAATATGTTTTTAGTTCTAAGCAAATCATTCTTCTCTTCTGACAGAGTAATACTATTAGAGTAATATACCCCTGATGCCTAAGCTGCATCCAACTGAACACTGCTTATTACTGTCAAGCAAAGCAGAAGTCAAATACATATAATTTGTTTCAGCTCTGTCATCTACCACAGTATGGAATACAAAGTTAGTGTCTAATGTGGAAAATGTAAGTCAGACTATAAATAACTTTTAAAAAAGCAAGCATAATAAAAGTAATTTATGTATTGAACAAGTACAGAACTTGCATTAATATCAGTGCTGTTAAGCAAATAAAAGATAATCTAATTACATGGAAATATGCCATTTCCAGATAACTTTCTTCAGTTTTTTTTATATGAAGTTTGTAAAGGGACATATAAAGTGGCTATGCCAGCTTTGTATGTCACAACCTTGCCATAATCTGTTTGCATGTTGGCGCAGTTATCAAAATCAATACAGTAAACTGACAGGAATGTTTGTAGAGACAAATACTATCATGAAAGTTTTTAAGTTGGAAAAAGACTGTGTTCACTGCAATAGCAAGAAAACATCAAATTATCAAGTTGATCTTCATTCAGAACTGAGTAAGAAAATAGCATGATGAAAATGAGAGAAGACCTCTCTCTGAATGTTCAGGATTTCTTTTCATGCACTTGTTTTATACCAGCAAATGAGTTGATTAAAGCTAGAAGATGACATAAAAGATAGTATATAAAGCCACTGTCTTCTGACTGAACTTGAGGATATAAATGGATTTTAGTAATTGAAACTGACTTTTGCAAATATTGTTGTATATGTCATATTTATATTTGTATTATTGTATTTTATTGTATTTATACTAAAAGACATCAACAGAAATGCTTAAATCCACTCCTGATAATAGAGTCTTTTTTTGTTATTGTATCATTCATTTATTTAAAATTATTTAATAATACAAATATCTCACATAAGCATAACATAAGTCATTAGAATTTCCACATTTTACAAATGAATTAATTAAACACAAACACAGACATTATAGAAGCTTAGCAGATAGATAGTAATTAATGAAACTATTACAGAAAGTTCATATTTGATAGTGTGCTCAGCCTATAACTGCATCAAAAGAAGCTGGATTCATTTAATACTTAAATTTTACGTGCCACACCAGCAATGATTTTGACAGGGAACAACTGTGGAGTAACACCCTAGTGAAATAGATATATGTGTGTGTTATACTACAAATCTTTTTATAAGACTCATGAATTTTTATGGTGGTGAGAGACAGAAAAGATAACAAGAACATATTCCATTATGCATGGGACTACAAGTTGTGTATAAAACATTTTTAATTCTTTTAAAGATGTTAGAGCATTGGGTGATTTCAAATGCTATGCTTACAGAAAAACAACTAAAAACTTGTCTTTCAGTATTATTTTAACAATGTCACCACACTTCACAGATTTCTGCCTATGAGAAGCAAGAAGAGTATTACAGATCTATTGAAAAGCATAACCTACAGGCAGTAGTACAAATAGTGCTGTGAAAGGTTTAAAACTGAAAGAAGGAAAAAAGTCACCATTAAAAAAAAAAGGAAACTTACAAGTGATGCATTATACTAGCAAAGAAAAAATCCAATTTGCAACAGATGTGAATGAAAATTGACTGAAAGATATTGTCCAGAAACACTAATCCAGAAACAAACATATATGGCCTATTTTTCTTTAAATAAGTAAACTTAATGGATTATATCAAATACATTTCCTATTTTAGTCTGAAAATTAAATTAGTAGTTGGCAATAATTTCTCTCTTAAAAAATGTTTATGTAATTGTTAGAGATTAATAATTTTTTAAAAATTTATATCCTACCTTTTATTCCTACCTTCCCCATATTGGCTTGAGTCTGAGGACTACAAACTGTGACCCTGCAACAGGACTTCAAGAAGTAATCATGAGATTACTCTAAAAGACCTTAGCCAGCTTACAATTAGAGGAAAGCGTACTCAAATAGACAGGGATCTTGCTATCGACACTCATGTGATGTTAATCAGATTTATACCTTCTGTGGCAAACAGACTTTAGCTGTCACAAAGAGTCCCAGTCGTCCAGCATTGAAAAATAACAGGTATGAATTTTTATATGTGATGAGTTATTAGGAATTTACTAATATAGGCTAAGGAGAAAAAAAACATGATGAGGGTGGTGACCAAATAGAAAAACGTTACAAAACTGTTTATCATCACAACCAGCAGGTTTATGATGGTTCTCACAGGAGGTTGTGCAGAAGCAGAATAATGGAGTTCACCAGAGTATCACAGCAGTCTTTTCAAATGGGAATGTGTTACTGTAGAAAACAGAGAAATAAAATTTTTCCTGACCTTAATAAGTCAGCACTGTTTACTGGGAATTCTCTAATGAAACATTTTTCTCCGTGTTAACTCCTACTCTCTTAATGAGTTTTTCACTTAAATTATCTTCCAACAGAACAAACACAATTTTGAGACAACACTGCCTATTAGATTTCTGCCCAAAACTTTACTGCTTACCTCCCAGCTCCCTTTCCTGACTCTTCTACCTATACAATTGATGCTGCAGTAGGAACCCTGGGGCTTCACAAGTCCATAAGCCAATCACATGCTGAAGTCAGCTCTAGGTCAACAGTCATATACAGGCTCTTAACTAGCACGTAGCTAAATAAATAAAGTCCAGTTCAACAGTCACCCTAGGTATATGGTTGGACTGCCTCAGGGCTGCCCTTGTTTCACTTCAGCTAATGAGTTAACCATGACTGTTCACAAGTCTTTCCAGCGCTAGGCAGTAATGGGAGGCCAAATGAGTCTCAGAAGAAGCCACTAAGTCCTAGCGAGAATGTTTCACTTTGGAAGCGCACAAAATATTGTATAGTTTCAGCTGTCAAATATTTAGGATTTTGCCATTCCTCCCCAACTTAAGCAAAAATAAATCTGAAAATACTAAAACACTGTCCATTAGGCTCACTTCCCTGAAAGCTTCTATGTGTTATTTCAGCATGATACAGAAAAAATTAAACCAACCCACTATGGTAAAAAAACAAATCCAACCATCCACTGCCCCCACCAGACATAAACAGGATTCCAAGCCTGATATACAAATAGAAAATATAATCAAGTCTTAATATCACACTGAAACACAAACTCTGGGACAAGGAGCTAGAAATCACAGAATCACAGAATCACCTAGGTTGAAAGGGACCTTTTAAGATCATCTAGTCCAACCAATAAAAAAAACCAAACAAACAAAAAAAAAAGACCAAACAAAAAAAACCACACACAAACTACATATAAACAATAATCCATAATATTAATAATACTGCCAGGCTCCAGAAATAGTGAAAAAGTGTTTAAGAGAAGTAATTTTGTAGTTACCAGGCCACTGATAGCTAAAATTTCCAGACAGATCCTGCTACAGAATACAGATCCTCACTGAGTTGGGGATTTGGTTACCTACTGCCACATGCATCAAAATACTACCACATAAATCAAGAAGCTCAACACAAAGAATGAAGGTCTTTGCTCCTAATGATGGTCTTGCCATATATTCCACACTTTATGTACAGAAATGTTAACTGTCTAATGTTGCATTCACGTTATGAATGCAGTCAGCTAACTACTGTTGCAAACCTTTTAAGAAAATGCCTTTTTAGAGAGTTCATTCATATGTACAAGAAGGGAGAACTGATAAAATGTCTTAATTTCCCCAATATAAATGGGTAACAGATAGCATTTAGCATTACTCCTTTGGAAGGACAAAACAAAATGAAACATAATATTTTACTAAAGTGAATACTATGACAGGGATGGAGGACCAACTGATGCTGTGACATAATGCTTGCTGGGTGAAGAACTGACTGAAGATCAGAGCTCAAAGGGTTGTAGTGAAGGGGGCTACGTCTGTCTGGTGACCAGTTACCAGTGGTGTTTCTCAGGGTTCAGTGTTAGGGCCAGTTCAGTTCTATATATTTACTAATTATGTCAATGCAGGAGTTGAATGCACTATTAGCAAGTTTGCTGCTGCTACCAAACTGGGAGGTGCTGTTGACTCTCTCGAGAGATAGGAGGCTTTACAGAGGGTTCTAGTAGAGCACTGGGCAATTATCAATGGGATGAATTTTTACAAGTCCAAATACCAGACTCTGCACTTTGAATGGAGTAACATGGGGTAGAAGTTAAAGTTGGGAGAGGAGTGGCTGGAGAGTATCCCTGCAGAAAGGGATATGGGGGTGCAGGTTGACAGCAGGCTCAATAGGAGGCAGTAGTGCACCCTGGCAGCCAAGAGGGCAAACCACATTCCAGGGTGCATCAGGCACAGTATAAACAGCAAGTCAAAAGAGTGATTGTCACACTGTATTCAGCATTGGTGTGGCCTCACTTCAAGTAGTGTGTGCAGTTTTGGGCCCCAAAATTTTAGAAGGATGTGCAGGTCCTTGAACATGTTCAGAGGAGAGAACAAGTTCAAGGAAGGAATGTCCCATGAGCAGCAGCTAAGGACTTTGGCCTTCTTTAGTTTGGAGAACAGGAGACTGAGGGGCAACCTCATTGCTCTCTACAGTTTCTGAAGAGGGGAGGCAGAGAGAGAGGTGTTGAGCTCTTCTCCCTGGGATCCAGTGATAGGACATGTGGGAATGGTTCAAAGCTGCACTAGGGGAGGTGTAGCCTGGATATTAGGAAGATCAAACACTAGAACAGACTTCCTAGTGAAGTGGCTGATGCCCCAAGCCTGTCATTGAAATGCCCAAGAGGCCTTTGGACAATGCTATTAATAATTTACTTTAACTTTTGGTCATCTCTGAAGTGGTAAAGCAGTTCAACTAGATGGCCATTGTAGGTTCCTTCTAACTGAAATATTCTATTCTATTCTATTCTATTCTATTCTATTCTATTCCATTCCATATGTTCATTGTTAACAAGCCATGCATCAAAGCATCACCTGTAGCACAGTTAAAATACCAGAAGCGTAAGGCAATGAAAAATCTTTATGTTTTGTAGAAACTCCATTACATTTGTAAGTCTTTGTGGAATAACAGACAACAATGGTGAGAAACTTCGCTGAACTAACTGCTAAGAGTTTGGTCACAAATATCATAATACTTTAAGGCCTCCATCTTCAAAAAAATAGATACAACTGATTATATGTCAAAACTCTTTTAAATGTTGTGGGGTTTTTTTTCCCTGTTTTTGCCCCTGTTTATCTCCAGAAAGCCCCCTGACTTGCATATCCAAGTATGTGACCGAGGTAGTCACACCAAACTTTGGTGTCTCTCATGTAACTAACACTTAATGAGGAGTTTGAGAGGCCCTCCTGAACAACAACTACAAAAATATTTTTAAAAGAGCAGGTATAGTTTGTTATCTACTATGACATGGCACCTAGCTTTAGTGGGGAAAAGAATCCTTCCACCTGGAAATGTTTGCTACTCAACATTTTTCCCAGGTTACAGAGAATTAAATAATTCCAGCACCATAGTTAGCATGAGGCTTTTTTCCTCTCAATAAGAAATTGAATGAAAGTTTACAGATAAAATTTTAATCAGGAAGGAGATTAGCAATAAATGGCTATTTCTCCCTTTTAATTATTTCTCAGTGTTTTTATTCCAGATGAATGAAACGTTGGTAATTCTGAAAATACTCTGACTATATTTTTTAATTCTTTCTAGTAGTAAAAGAATGAAGGATTCATGACCTGATTAATCTTTAATACTCAGTATTTATGTCAATAAAATTATTTGATGCTGCTAAATGTAGCAGGTACACAATACTATACCAAGGACTGAGCATAAGTTTTAAAAAGCAGAAGATAAGAAAAGTATTTCTTAATAATGCCGTATTTTCAAACGGTGAACTGCTGAATGGTATCATATCACAGTTTGGTATCATACAGTGCACATTACTGTATGTAATCCTGACACAAAAGGCACAAGTCAGGGAAATAACCTGGCTAAAGCATAGGTGTGAGATCACTGGTAGCTAATAGAAAGTCAATCCTTTTGTCATTTCTGTTACAGCAGAGACAACAATATATAAAATGAAACTGGACACAGCTGAAGAAATAGATCCTAAACATAAAAAAAAATAAATAGGTCACAACATACAGCAGAGAACTGAAAACATGATCCCACCACCTTAACCTTTTCCTACTAAGTGTAAAAGATTAGAGGAGTGAATGAAAGAGATGCCTCCATCTAATATCCAGTGACAGAAACAAGAAGAAAATATGGCTCAGCTGTGAAGCATGATTTGTAGCAAACACAAAAAGAAGTGAAAAAAGATAGAGGAAAGGCTTAGCTACAGTCATTAGCAGCATTACAGATTATATTGCTGTAAACTAGGGTAGCATTGCTTTGGTCATGATGGCCTAGCACCACAGGTAAGACAAGGTTTATTGGGAGAAGTAATAGCTTTTGTTAGATCAGCTGTGTAATGGAAAAAAGTAGATGCAGCTGAGAAGTTCTGTTCTGTTTCAAATCATACCAGTTGGAGTCTGGTATGGAGGAAAGAATGCATATCTCTCTCTAGTCTTGTTTTGTGAAACTACTGGTCCAACAACAACAGACACATAGAAGATCATTTCTGAAACCTATCTTTTCCCATCTGATCTTAGAGCTTCAGGTTATTTTAAAAGTATTCCTGGTGTATATTGAATTACCATATCCCTGTATAGATCTGAAAAATTATAAATAGCTTTTCAGAAATGGAATTCCAGTAACTTTTGACACAAGTTCTAAAAGTACAGAAAAGGTATATAAACAATGCATCTTTAAGGAAACCATACATAGAACAGGTTTTATCTGAATGTACAAGTAGAAATTCTCTATACTCTTTGCAAAGGTCTTTAAACTCAAATGGAGAACAAATTTTTGCTGCTGATCTGCTTTAACCGGTTTAACATACTTATATTCAGAAGAAGTCATATTTAATGAGAGGTATTTGCTGCCACAGAAGTATAATAGGTTCTTGAAATTTCTCTGAAGCAGAAGCTGTAGAAAATACTAGTAGATAAAGCAGATAAACGAAGCTTTAAGAAAGAATCTCAAGTTATGCAAATCACTAGTGAAATTACTTTTTTAAAACTAAATGGATGCTCTTGAACCATGCAAAAGTGATTATATACTACTTTACAGGTTGAAAATTCAAAAAAAAAAAAAGCATATGCAATCCTAACAATAGTCAATATTCCTAATAATAGTCAACTCTGGGCCATAAATAGTGTTTCTGTAATGTTAATTGCAGGAGAACTAGGTCACTAAATTAAAAATAATCAAGCAAGTACAGAAATGGTTGCCTTGAACAGACATCATGTTAAATAACAGGTTGTCCGGAGACAAATCTATGACATTTGGGGACATGGCTATAAAATGACAGTATACCAAAGCTCACTTATAATTGCCAAATTGAGTTATTCAATTATTGATGCAACAACAGTCACTGTCAGTTTATTTTTCCTCAGCTGTCACTCTCTTAATAGAAGTAAGGATGAGGGAGAATGACCTCTGCCATCCCATCTTTTCAACTCTTCATGTGGTAGGAAGATATTAAGAAAGAATAATTACAATGTTTTGCAAAAATCATTCCATTAAGGAATCAAATATTTCTGTTTGTTCTCCATAGAAAAACATATATACAGGAGAAGATTGCTGAGGAATTACTTACAGTAATATTCATTACTGCAACAGAAAATAATGTCTTAATGCAATGTTTTTACTATGTTTTCCTGTTTTCTGAGGTGAAATCACTATTTCCAGTTTATATATTGTTTGTGGTATCAGTATCATAAAATATATATTTTACCTCGATCACATTATACTTCTTTAAACCTCAATTTGAAGGGTCGACTTCATGATCAGTGTATATAAAAAAATTACTTGATCAGAAATCTAGTGTTTATCACTTTCCTCATTTCTAGCACTGTGTTATCTGCATTTCAGATAGTCAATGGAAATAAAGGGGGTAGGAGGGATGTTCCCATTTACTTAGAATAAGTATCTACCTCACTCTCTATAACTTCTTATTTTAATCAATATTTTAAAATTATAATTTTCATATGTTGTTCAAATAATGTTAATTATCTAATTCTGTCCCGCTCAGGCAAATTTATCTTCATAAGATTAAGATAAATTAAGATGGAATTCAGTCCCATTGTACCCAAAGATTACATACACTCATGAATTGAATATTGTCTCATAAAGGTTTTGAAATTAATTGAAGATTTAAGAAATGAAACACTGACTCCAGTTGTCTATGTTCAGAATAGTACTGATCAATGACCCAATCCCAATAGAAAGGATTCAGCAGAAAGGACCCAGTGCTTACACTTCTCATTTTCTTGCTGGATCAATATCTGAACCATCCATTAAAGTCCAGTATTGCTAGGTTTAAAACTGCAAGTCATTATAATCTGAAGGCTATTTAATGAGTGATATGGAGCTGGTTGAAAATCTCAGTGCCCAGTAGCTGTGTTATAAGTGTCTACTAAACAGAAGTCATCATCACAATAGGGATTTCTACAGCTGTTCCAAGACAGACATTAGCTAAGAATGAAATATACTGATGCTGGAGGCTTTTAGGTGCAGCAGACAGTTTTTCCTTAAAAATTCCCATGTCACTGTGATTAACATGACCAATCTACTATAAAAGCATTGATACTATATTAGCTACCAAAATGTCTAAATCTATTTGTTCTTAATACTCTACCCTCACAAGGTGATCCTTATGTGAACCAAAAGAAAAATCAATCAGATAGCATGGAAAGTCACTAATCATTTCTACCCATGGCGTAACTTCCTAGGGAGTCACAAAACCGATAATTTTCAGAATAATTTCTGAACATGAAATTCACTCACAAAAGCTACATAATGACCTTCCTTCCTTATGAAGGGTCTCCAAAAGCACACAGGGAACTTACACTAACACTAATTATTGACTATCAGATTATAGAATGTGCATCTTTTTTATCAAAAATATTTATGCCATGTGATTTTATCATATAGTGAATCATTGACTAATTTCTACAATGTTAAAATGTTGTAGCACAAAAGCATTCACATTTTTCATGACAATTCCATGGAAAGGATAACGGTGATGGTAGCCAACATAGCCAACACCATATGAATATTATTTACTTAGATTAAAGATTGTAAGAACTTCAGCCATTTGATGTTTAGTGTATTAAAAACTTATAAGAATGTATCTATAATTGTATTAAATAGTCCATATTCCAGTCCATCAGAAACTATTTCATCCATGACCTGTCTTAGTTTATACTGTCTTCTGATGCTCAGGTTTCCTAAGAACTGTAAATAGCAACAGTAGTTACAGAGAGATAAGTTACGCATTAGCCAATGGAATAGGTTTCAAATCACCATAGGAAACCATGACACTTTTAGATTGAGGTACAAAGATTATAGCTGCATACAGTAAAAAACCAATCAACCAAGAACTTAAAGAAATATAACCAAATCCAAGAAGTGGTAAGAGCATTTCAAACACTGTATACATTTTGTGTTTCTTACAAATCTGACATAAATCCCTTTAGATGATATACTGCCTGTTGAAATTTGGTTAGGAAATACCAAATAAAATAAAAATATTTGACCCATCAAATTTCCAAGACTTCTTTAGGCACAATTCTCAAATTCAGAATCCTTATGGAACAATGTTCATATTCCTGAGGAGTTGTACAGAGAACATTTTTTTATTAGTTTTTCTGTTCAGAATTTCAAACCAGTCCAGATATTTGAAAAGAACTAACATAAACGTGGAAAAAATCCATACAATTAAAGTATGAGCACAAGACATGAAGAAAAGATGAGGTTTCTCTTTTTTTTTCCAGTAGTTGAGAAGGGAGGGGAAATAAAAACGGAACTAGAGCACCTTGCCTTTAGAAAAAAAAAGTCTTCACCATAATTCAGGTATTAACAGTTGAACTAACACAGGTAGGTGTTAACAGTTGAAGAGTTAATAGTTGGCCATGTAATACAGTTTGGATTGGGGATTTTGCTAAATAATGTACAGATGCCTGGAATACACATTCATCTTTTCTACTTTTTTATTTTTTAAATGAGATTAGGGTGGGTTCAACACAACCAAGGTAATACCAAAATATGTAACTAAGATAAGGATATAAAATGAGCTCACACAGAGGAAAAAATAATGAATTCTGGAAGACTAAAGATATATGAACATCTAATATATTGCCAGGAAACATAAGTGTCAGATGTGGTGATTCAACAAGCTGTATAGATATTGAACACTTTTAGAGAGATGTTCTTTAATATTTTATATTTCAAAAGCTATCACAATTCATGTATGATCTTATTAAACCACAGAGTTCCAGTATAATTTATACCCCTAAAAAGGAAATCACATAGGAAAGCCTCCCTTTTGACACTGTAAATAGCCATCACGAGCATCTCAGTCTACAATTAACCAAGTAGAGGCTCTGCTGAGAACTTAATGAAAATAGAAGTTTTCAGATAACTTTCATTGTTCTAAGCCACCTTCTCTTCTTTGGAATTCTTGAGGTATTCCATAACAGTAATCTAAGTCTTGGCTAATTTTTCAATTCAAATTTGTCTTTGATAAAGTTATGAATAGGAACTGAATTTAACACTTTCACATTAGGGCCTTAAACTGGAAATATTGGAAAGTAGTCAAGATTTTCCTTATAAATGTCAAAAAAATTAAAAAATTATGATCATGCAAGATAAGTTTTAATTTCACTGGCAGAGCAGTAATAGGCGTAGGAGTCTAATCTAGATATTGGTTAAAACTGTAGGTTGATTAAAACAGAACTGAAGATACACAAAGATTTTAAACAAAAAATTTTAAACAGTGAAGCTTAAATTCAGTAGGAAATTTGTACAGAACGGATAATATAAGTGTGAGACATAAAAATAACAGATACAGTGTAAATGCCAAGAACTTCTAAACACAGTTGGTAACATTCTTTTGAATAGCCTAAAGGGCAAGTTTTTTTGGGAGAAATGCCACAATGCAATCAATTAGAATTAGAAGGAAATTATGTATCAAAATGGATAAACTTAGTAGACTAAAGAGCATTTCATTTTCCAACTATTGCCAACAAATTTGTATATGTGCTATAATAATATAATATATAATAATATCATATATAAAATAATCTCAGATTTCATTGTGACTGTAGGAAAAATGCTAATTTCATCCCCACTTCAAGACTATGTGCTTTGAAGTATGAATTCTGAATACAGAGATACTTCTTTCCTAATTTTATCTTCCAAGAATTATTGCTGCTATAATTGCTTCTGAAATTGAACTCACATGAAATTTTAAACAATGTTTAAGTTTGAATGACAAGGATATTTTAATTTGCACTGGCTTAAATGTTACCATCACATGTCGTCAGCAATCTTCACTGGAAAATTTTAACGTAATAAATAGAAAATTTAGCTTTACCAAAATTATCTCCAAAAAAAAAAATTTAAAGTTTCCATTAACAATAGGTACAATAGGTAATAACAGTTAGACAGTTTGACCTTATCTAGAAATCCTCTTATGAGACACATAACATAGTTTCTCACAATTCAACAAAAAACATTAAACATTATTTCATTCTTGTTCTAGTTATTATTATACTATAGTTATGAAATGGAGGACTTTTAATAAAAATCTTGAGAAACTTTTAGTATAAGTACTTTTTATTTATCAATAAAATATATAACTTTCCACTTTTTATATCTGAGGACACTGCTCTTGGACCCTTAGTTGAAGACTGCAATGGTTGAAAACTGAAATGACTATTGTAGTTCACTAATGAAACATCACCTATTTCAGCGTGGAAAGGAGCTTATAAATAGAAAAAAAAATAAGTGGAGGCCTTATCCACTTAGATGAATTCAGTTTCAAGAAAAAGGAGTATGACTTCCAGCTACCTTGGAAATATGAACACAACCCCAAAAGATTTTATTTGACAAAAAAATTAAATATTTTAGTAAAATTTTCTTGAAAAAACTAGTACATTAAAATTAGAGACAGACAAATGAATAAACAGTAAGGCACATGACATTTCCATTTGAATATAAAGTAATGACACTTTGGAACTCACTATTTTTAATTATTCTAAAAGCAAGAATTTCACTGACTCACTGACTACCAATTCCTTTTATTATTTTTTTTAGGGTGGTAGATATTGTATGTTCTTTTATATTATCATAAAGAATGGAATAGATACAGAATTCTATCAAGTACTTTGTCTATATACTGTTTAAAATTAATTATGCTATTTTTCTTCTATTTTGTTTCTTCTAATTAATTTTGTAAAGAAATGGAACACTGCTCTCTTGTTCCTAGAAAATGTACAAAATTAACATTAAACTGATAGCTCTTTTTGGATATACTCAATGCTTAAGTACCCACAAAATTAGTCTGAATTAATCATTACCTAAAGACATTCATCTACAGATTCAGTACATAAAAAATCCTTCAGTCTTTAAAGTTATGCATGAGAAAATTAAGAAATGCTGATGCATGTTTTTTACCTAATTTGATTCCTCTTTTACATCCCTTACTATACAATGAGGAATCAAACACTATAGGTACTAAGTTTTCCACATAATTCAGTATTATGCTCTAAAGAAAATCAACACACACCTGTCATTTTCTAAGTTTCAAGTGCTTCAATTTGTGACTCTCATAAGCACTGGATGAAGGCTTCCTATACTAACTCTTCCATTATTTTGTTAAGGAAAATGCAACTTGTATTCAGCATGACACTTTTCACAACAACAAAAAGTTTTGACCCATTTCACCAATAGATCACATATGTCCATTGTTTAGAATCATAGAATCATATGGGGTTGGAAGTGACCTCTGGAGATCTAGTCAAACCCCCCTGCCAGAACAGGTCTACCTAGAGCATGTTGCACAGGAACTTGTCCAGGCGGTTTTTTAATGTCTCCAGAGAAGGACACTCCAACACCTCTCTGGGCAGCCTGTTCCAGTTCTCTACCACTCTCACAGTAAAGAAGTTCCTCCTTATGCTCAGGTGGAACTTCTTATACTCAAGTTTGTGCTCATTTCCTCTTGTTCTATCACTGGGCACCACTGAGAAAAGACCAGCCCCATCCTTCTGACACCCACCCTTTAAGTATTTGTAAGCATTGATCAGATCCCCCCTAAGTCTTCTCAAGACTAAAAAGATCCAAGTTCCTCAGCCTTTCCTTATAGGAGAGGTGCTCTAGGCCCCTAATCATCTTTGTGGCCCTTTGCTGTACCCTCTCCAGCAGTTGCCTGTTCTTCCTGAACTGGGGAGCCCTGAACTGGACCCAGTGCTCCAGATGGGGCCTCACCAGGGCAGAGTAAAGGGGCAGGATGACCTCCCTTGACCTGCTAGCCATGCTCTTTTTGATGCACTCCAGGATGCCTGCCATTGACCTTCTTGGCCAAAGGGCATATTACTGGCTCATGGTCATCCTGTTGTCCACAAGAACTCACAGGTCTTTTTCCTCAGAGATGCTCTCCAGCAGGTCAGTCCCCAAGCTGTATTGGTACATGGGGTTATTTCTCCCCAGGTACAGCACCCTCCACTTGCCCTTCTTAAATTTCATTAGATTTCTCTCAGCCCAATTCTCCAGCCTGTCCAGGTCTCACTGGATGGCAGCACAGCCTTCTGGGGTGTCAGTCACCCCTCCTAATTTTGTCTCATCATCAAACTTGCTGAGGGTACATTCCATCACTTCGTCCAGGTCATTGATGAATATATTGAAGAGAACTGGACCCAGTACTGACCCCTGGGGAGCACCACTTGTGCTGGATTCTGTGCCCCTAATCACAACCCTCTGGGTCGTATCTTTTAGCTAGTTTTCAATCCACTTAACTGTCCATTCATCTAACCCACGCTTCCTAAACTTGCCTATGAGGATGATGTGGGAGATGGTGTCAAAAGCCTTGCTGAAGTCAAGGTAGACAACATCCACTTCCCTCTTCTCAGCTATCCAACCAGTCATGACATCATAGAAAGCTATCAGATTAGTCTGACATGAGTTCTCTTTGTTAAATCCATGTTGATTACTTCTGATAGCTTTCTTTTCCTCCATATGCTCTGAGATTACACTCAGGATGAGGTATTACCTTTCCAGGAATGGAGGTGAGGCTGACTGCTCTGTAATTTCCCGGGTCCTGCTTCTTGCCCTTTTTGAAGACTGGGATGACATTGGTCTTCCCCCAGTCCTCAGGCACCTGTTCTCCAGGACCTCTCAAAGATGATGGATGCCCTGCAATGACTTCCACTAGCTCCCTCAGCCCTCTCAGGTGCATCCCATCCAGACCCATGGACTTTGTGGTTGTCCAGCCTTCTTAACTGATCTCTAACTTGGTCCTCCTCCACCAAGGGAAGATCATCCTTAGTCCAGACTATCTCTGGTTCATCCAAAGTCCATGGCTCCTGGGAGTTCACCCGAGCATAAGGCAAAGAAGGCATTCAGCAACTCAGCCTTCCCTGTATCCTCTGTTACCATGACACCCAACTCATTCAACAGTGGGCCAACATTTTCTCTAGTTTTTCTTTTGCCTCCTATATAATTGAAGAACCTTTTCTTGTTGTCTTTGACATCTCTTGCCAATTTTAATTCCAAGGAGGCCTTGTCTTTCCTTGTTTCTTCCCTACATAGTCTAACAGCATCTCTGTAAACCTCCCAAGCAGTCAGTCCCTTCTTCCACTTGGTGTAAACTTCCTTCTTCCACTTTAGTTTTTTCAGAAGGTCCCTGCTCAACCACCCAGGTCTCCTGCTTCTCTTGCTTGATTTCTTGCTCTTGGGAATGCACTGGTCCTGAGCTTGAAGAAGGCAACGTTTGAATATTGTCCAGCTCTTGTGAGCCCCTTTGTCTTCCAGGGCCCTAGCCCACGGGATTTCACCAAGCAGTTTCCTGAAAAGGACAAATTTAGCCCTATTGAAATACAAGGTTTCAGTCCTACTTGTTGTTTTTTGTATGTTACCCACTATCCTGAACTCTATATTTCCATGGTCACTGCAGGCAAGTTTGCCCTCAACCTTGATGTCCTTCACCAGTCCCTCTTTGTCAGTACTAGGTCCAGTAGTGCCTCTTCCTTTGTTGGCTCTTCCACCAGCTGGGTTAAGACGTTATCATCAACAGTTTGGAGGAATCTCTTAGACTATATTCTTGTCTGTGTGGCTTTTCCAGCAGATACCCGGGTGATTGAAATCCCCCACAAGAGCCAAGGCCTGTGATTGTGAGGCTACTTGGAGCCAGTTGTAAAAGGCTTCATGCACTTCTCTATCCCGATCAGGTGGTCTGTAACAAACACCCACAATAGTGTCCCAGATATCGATCTGCCACTTAATCCTCACCCACACTCTCAACACTCATCTGACACCAGGGAGGGCTTTAGGGACATTTCCTCACTCTCTATCCATTCCTTGACATAAAAGACAACACCTCCATCCCTCCTTCCTCTCCTGTCTCTTCTGAACAACCTGTAGCCCTCAATAGCCACACTCCAGTCATGGGATTCATCCCACCAGGTTTCAGTGATGACCACTATATCATATCTTTCCAGCAACACAGTAGCTTCCAACTCCTCCTGTTTGTTGCCCATGCTGCGTGCATTGGTGTAGAGGCACTTCAGCTGGGCTGTTGGCTGCGCTGACTTCTTAGGGGAATACACCTGTCAGGTGTTTCTCTGTGCACTGTTTCTACCCCAGGAGCTGCTGGCACATCATCATAAGACTTTGACTGTAGTGAAGGGTCATCAGCTTGGCTCAGGGAGCCAGGTTGAAGGCCCTTACTAGGACCCTGTTCCTGCAACCCCGGTGTGATCAAAGCTTATCACTCCCTCCACCCTCCCATCTGTCATTCAAGCCCACAATCTCTTTAGCAAGAACTCTTCCCCCTTAGAGAGAGGCACCTCCCATTAGGTGTTAACAGACTTGGTGTTGTACAGGCAAAGAACGCAAACTTATGGTGGTGGTACCAGTTATGGAGCCATGTGTTAATTGATTGAATATTTCTGTTCCTCCCAGCATCATTATCTGCTTCAGGAAGGAGTGATGAGAAGATAACCTGTGCCCCAGATCCCCTAACCACCTTCCCCAACTCCCTGAAGTCCTTTTTTATTGACTTTGAGTTGTAGTTTATAGTTTGTTCTGTACCTACCTGGAAAATCAATAGTGGGTAATAGTAATCAATAGTGGATAATAGTCTGAACAACGCACTAAGTCAGGAACTTTCCTGGTGATGTCCTTAACCCAGGCTCCAAGGAGAAAACAGACCTTCCTCTGTGGAGGGTCCACCCGGCATACTGGGCCTTCCATCCCCTTTAGGAAGGAGTCACCCACAATTATAACTCTCCTTTTCTTCTTTGTGAATGTGGAAGTGATCTAAGGTGTACATTTTATTGACTGCTTTTCATCTACATTTCCACTCAACTGACTTCGTTGACCAGAGTCTCATATCTGTTTTTGATAGGGACTGGACAGGGTGCAGTGGGCAGGAGGGGGGATCCTCTGCTTCCCTGATCATGAACTTTAGTCCATTCATTGTTATTACCATCTTTAGCCTGACTGGGGCTGGATACAGGATTTTCTTCCTCTCATGGAGCCTCCCCCTGTATCTTTTTCCCTAATGATGGCATTTCCTCTTTGCATTCCTTAATGCCCCTCAGTCTTTCTATTTCTTCTTTAAGCTCAGCCACCAGGCTGAGTAGATCATGTATTTATTCATATTGCACACAGGTGTTGTCTTCACTGTCCTCCAGCAGGATTTAGCTACAAGAATGGCACCAGAGGCAGTGAAAGATTTTGCCAAAAAAAGCAATGGGTTATATCAAGAGATACTACATTTGACAATACACAGTATGCTCATTAGGATGTTGTCCTGTTTGGTCAATGACGAAGAGGAACAGGAGATTTTCTTGTCTCAGTACAGAAAATAGTTACATAAAGAAATCATGGCTAAAGTGCAAGTTGTAAAGAGAAGCCCAAGCTGAGTTTTCCTCAGTTCTCCTACAACAAATTGTGTAGCTTTTTTGAGCAGCACTTCCTTCCAGTGTGTCATGGTTCGGCCTCAGACAGCAACAAAGGACCGTGTGGCAGCCGCTCATGCAGACCAGAGCCCCCACCGCCGCCGCAGCTGGAAGAGGAAAAATTGAAAGAAAAAGATAAAACTTGGGTTGAGACAAAGGCAATTTAACAGAACAGCAAAGGGAGCAAGAAACAACAACAATAACACAGAGGAATATACAACCACGATTACGATAACGGCAACTGCCCTGCTCTCCCTGCTCCCTCTCCCTGGGGGGACTTCCTCTTCCTCCCCCCCTTCCTGTCCCTCCCCTTCCCCGGCCAGCTCTGGCTACACCCCTGGGCATGGCTCACATGGGATGGAATACCTGTGTCCCTGATAGGTCCTGTGAAGAATTAACCCTATCCCCGCCAGACCCAGGACACAGTGCTGTACAACATATACTGAAATGCAAAACTGTTCAAGGAATTTATTTTACTTTTCAGCAAATCTCACTGAGTCTAAGAATGAACAAATTATTTGGGAAACTTCAGTCTTTTTCTCGGAAGAGAAAAAAGAGAACATTTTTGAATGCACTGAACTCAGGTTAGTTGATTTTTAATTTCATGGAACCCAGAAAAGGTAATTTTATATCAGAAATTTTCTTCTGATAAATATTGGACACTACTACAAACAAGGTGATAATATTCCTTAAAAATACAACCCAAATGATTCTAAGTAATATGAAGCTGTCGTAAATCCATATACTACAAGTAAATACTAGCTCTTTCTACAATACTTTGCCACCAAGATTGATTAAGTGTAGAATTATTCTAAATAGATGAAAGACTAATTTGTATTAATAAATCAGGTGAACTTATATTGGTTTGAAATTTCTTTGCAAATTATTTACAAAAATCTAACAACTAGAGGTTTAAGTTATGCTAGTATAATAATTTGCTATCTTATTCATGCAGAAGACAATTATTAATGATTTCCATTACTGCAGTTAAAATAGAATCATAGAATAGTTTGAGTTGGAAGTCACACAGTTGGAACCCAGTAGTTGGGTTTAAAAGTCACATAGTTTAACCTCCTTGCAATGAGCAGGGACATCTTCAACTAGATCAGGTTTCTCAGAGCCCTACACAACCTGACCTTGAATGTTTCCAGGGATGGCGAATCTGCCACCTCTCTGGGCAGTGTTCCTGCCAGAAACCTCTTCCAGTGTTTCATCTTTCTTGTAGGCCCCATTTAGTACTGAAAGGCTGCAATAAGGTCTCCCTGGAGACCTCCCTTCTCCAGACTGAACAGTCCCAACTGTCTCAGCCTATCTTCATAGGAGAGGTGCTCCAACCCTTTGATTATCTTCATGGCCTTTCTCTGGACTTGGTCCAGCAGACCCAGGTCCTCCTTATGATGGGGCTGGCTCTTGGCTCCAAAAGTTGCACCAAATGGTACAAGACTAACACAAACAATTTGAGGTGTTTTCTTTAATAATTCTGGATATTTCAATAAATTTTGCAGGAAGAACACAACCGTGTTCTTCTACACACAAATCTACACAACTGTGAAAACTTAAAACGCACAATGAGAAAGGTATTTTTAAGAAAATATTTATGTAAATATGGACTTTCCAATGTTCAATTTGATGGCTACTGTTTTGCGTAACATTCATACACAATTCATATTGATGGCTCCTAAGAAAATTGAAAAAAAATAAAAGGGATATACTTTCAGAAAGAAATATTTCTAAGTTTAGTTTTGATTGCCCCAGGGTGTCTAAAAATTCAGTGCAATCAGATGGATAACCTTTAATCCCAGTGTTTAAAATAAATTTGGTCCTCTGTGTGGGATATGCCAAACACATAACAGATTTTTCACATAACTGTTCTTCCTTCTCAATATGACCTTTTAGTATTCAGCATATATGACTATTTTTTAAGTTTACTTTCAGAAAATATTATTTTTAAGGATTACCTCTATTACCTATTTTTAAGAAGAATTACCTATATAAGTGACTTCAGAGCTCAGTTCTGCATTTATGCCCCACTGGAAATGGTTTTTCTCACTCTGTGAACATGCGTATTGGCAAATATTGCACACAACATTTGTATTTCTACATTGTTATTTAACAGCTGCCACATGTTTTGAAGACAGAAACAACTGCTTTTATAGAAAAGATACTGGAGTTAAGGTTCAGATCTTAGAAAAATTTCTTTGCATGACTTCTTTAGCATCTTTTCTTGTCATTCACAAATAATCCTGTCAGGTTCTATGCTTAAGGAATAAAACAAAAATGAAGACAGTGACCTAGAATAGCACCTATAAAACATACTACTTACTAAAAAATAAAAGAATGGTAGATTTAAATATGTTGCATAAATTATATTTTTAATTAAGAACTATATTACATGCGTTTTATTGCTGTTCATGTTCTTCAAGGTTATTTGAAAATGACTAGTTGTTATAACAACTCAATTTTCACAAACTTTGGCCTAGTTTTCTCTTAGAAGGATTAGAACTCAAACATGGAATCAGTGAAAACTAAGAGCAGTATCAGTGAATGACTCAGGCTCAAAATTTCCAAACACGAAGGTCTGAATTCTCAGCAAATCTTCGACTTCTACAAAATTAAAAATATCAGGAAAAGACAAATTGCATTACATTGTTGTTACTTGATTTTAGTATTATCACAAGCTGTTCTGAGTCTATTTTCAGGAAGTCTGTCTTTCTGCAAGTGAAAGCACTGAATCAAGAACCCAAACGCAAAAGGAAAAGAAATAACATTCTGAAATCAAAGAAAGCTCTATCCAAGGAAAACATGCATGTGTTTAACATGTAAGGAGATTAAAGAGAGGCACCACAGCATTTAAAACTTAGAGAGGAAACCACAACTGGTTATTACATCAAGTATTGTGATAACCCTAAGTATATATCAGTACCTTTCTTCAGAGAAAATAAAAATCTTAGAAAATGCCTCTTCCTTCTGCCCACCTCTTCTTTCTCTCTAAAGTGGCCAAAAGGCCACTTTAAAGGAAATTTTGTTATGTAATTATTTCATTATCCAGACTTTATAAAGTTCAGACAGTTGCTTATGGTAAATGATGAAATTTTGCTTTTCCATGCACAATGTTATTTCTCAGAAAATCTAACTTGATCTCTATTTTCTTCATCTGTAGACTTTGTATCAACAGCTAGCCTTCTTCCCTCATATGTTCACTCTTTTGTGCTAGCCAGCAAGGTAGTTGGGTGAATTTTTCTTAAAATGAGCAGTTGTTTGATTTTAAGTTTGAGCATTTTGCTGCAATTATCCTGCCTCAAAGAAGATTCGAGCAAGCTATCTACCTTGCAAGTTCAACTCTGAACAAAAGAGAAATAAATGAATTAAATCAATATTGTAATACATAATATCACGCTGCATAAAACTAAAAGAATCCTTTTAGTCAACAAAAGTCACAACAAAATTACGTGTACAAAGAGTCATGAAATTTTTTACACATTGGCTATTTTTATGAGAGACATTGAATAAATAGTTGCATTGTACAACTGATATCTAACTGGGAAAAAAAAAATCCTGAAGTTACTGATTGCTGAGTCAAAATATTAGCAAAGAAATTCTTCATCCTTAGCTATAACCAACTGAATGTTGAGTGTACCCAAACTAGTTGTTTGGGTAAAGCCAGCTAATGTAAAATGGGCATATAACTTATTTCAGTAGTTAGAAGTTTCTGCAGAAATTTTTTCATAGAGAAGTCTAACTTACTTCTCAAAACATTCTCTCAGGAGAACAGAGTGCATCTTATTGAAAAACAAAGAAAGGTATATATTTTCCAGAAGTGATTATGTATTTTGTAAGAAAGAAACTCTTTACTCCTTAATATTTCCACTGACAAATTAATAGATGTATAAATATTAGCATGTTCAGTACACAATGGTTAACTCAGTCCTCTATGAACAAAAGCATCACCACTAAGATTCCCAAGAAATAAAATCTCACAAATACATTAAATGCCCTACTAAAAAGAGCAGCCTTGTCTTCTCTTGTCTTTCTCAACACATACAGAATTTCTGGTTATTTTTGTTGGTTTTTCTATGGAATTGCACCAGGGATCTTAGGAAAGAGTGATTGTCACTGTGCTTAGTATCCAACCCATACAGACAACATCTTCTGTAAATGACAGCTCAGAGAGCTGAAGGGTAGGCCTTGAGTCTGACTGTACTTCTACCACATTCATGTGAAATGTTGTGAGATGCTTCAATGAGAAGACTGATTCAGAAATAGTGAGAAGATCTTAACTTCTTCTTGGAGATTTTTAACAGAACACTGACATTTTTCCTATCTGAACAAAAGCACTGAATTGCTGTTTACTTTTTAAATAAGTATTTGATATAGTCCTTTATGAGGAAAAAAGTGGCTCCAAATCACTAGAGGAATTGAAGTGAAGGTACCACTTCAGTTAGCTTACTATGTCTACAACGCTGTCAGTCAGCCCAAGAAAACAGGGATTTGACAAGAACTAAATAAAATTGAAATAAATTCATATTACTAAAAAAAATATTGCTGCATTTTAGGTGCCTGGAAATGACTAGACAAAACAAAACCACAGGTAATTGTTACATATGTTGGTACTGATTTTGATGAACTGCCAAATTTAGGAAACCATGCATCCTGGTGCGCAGAACTGAACTCCATCAGTTTGCAAATTTCATTCAAATACTTAAATAAACAATGTATTGCATGTGATATGGAATTATATGGATAATATAATCTAGGTAGCACACTTCTGCTAAATTTAAGCTCATCTGTAACATTCCTGGGTTTGACAAATGAGTAGTATGCATTCCCTGGGACTGTAATACGTGTGGTTTTCCTTCTGAGTGTGCAATGGCTATCCATTATATGATAAGGCAACAATAAACATGGGAATAGCCAATGACCCTTACTGACCTTAAAAGCAAAGCACTCAGATAAGCATATACTTTGTCCTTAACTAGATGTATTCTTGGAGTAAAAGAGCTACATGGAAACATTAATTATAGCAGAAAGTAATGATAAGGCAATAAAATGATACAGAGAAGCAAGAAGACAAAGATGGAAAAGAGAGAAAGAAACTTTTATGGTAAGCTTTGAAGAGAACACATCAGCTCATCAGGAGGAAAGAATTTTGGACAGATCAGTGACATCAGATGAAAGCATCAAAATACATTAAAAATAGAAAGACAGCAAAAGTTTGTATTTCTAAACTTTTATCCAGTCAGGTATTTTCAGAGACTGAGTTATTTCAAAAATAGACGTATTAGATGCCTGAATTAAACAATCACATCACATAATGTACATAGCAAATTAGAAATATAAATTTTTAAAACACTTGTGATAGGCCACAGTTCTCAAGGCAGGATGTCAAATGTATATCTTTAATTATAGATTCAAAGACATCAAATTGAAGCTTGAATTTCAGAAGTGCTGAAATATGGACACAGCGGTGGAATTTAGTAAATGCTTTTTAAAAACCAAACTCACCAAATACTATGCCAAACACATACATATATAAAACACTTGCATAAACTATTGAACAAATATACTTGTATAAGGAAAATTTCATTAAAGTTATCACATTTATCTGAAACTATATTTGAATGTATAAAGTTTGAATATCTCTTTTTTTTTGAAAATTACTGTGAAAGTCATGAAGTTTCCTAATAAAAATACTGTTGATTGAATGATGACATATGGAACAGATAATATGTTAAATATGTGTATTAGGTTTTCATGACAAGGTTTTGGTAGCAGTAGGTCTACAGGATGGCTTCCGTGAGAAGCTGCTAGAGGCTTCCCCCATGTGTGAGAGAGACAGTTCTGAGACAGACCTGCCACTGGCCAAGGCTGAAAGTATCAGCAATGGTGCCAGTGTCTCTGGGATAATATATTTAAGAAGGCAGAAAAAAAGTGCTATGGAATAACAGCCACAGAGAGAACAGAGAGAGAGAAACAACTCTGCCAACAACTCTGACACCAAAGTCAGTGAAGAAGGAGAGGGAGGAGTTGCTTCAGGAGACAGAGCAGAGAATGCTCATGAAGAGCATGATGAGGCAGGCTGTCTCCCTGCAGATCACGGAGGTTAATGTGGAGCATATGTCCACACCCATGGAGGATCTCATGATATGTAACCCATGGAGGATCTCATGATAGGGCCAGTGCACAGCACCCAAAGGATGCTGTGACCCCATGGAGGGCCCATGATGGAGCAGTCTCCTGGCAGGACCTGTGCACCCCATGGAGAGAAGAACCCATGCTGAAGCAGATTTGCTGGCAGGACTCATGACCTTGTGGAGTCCCATGCTGGAGCAGTCTGTCCCTGAAGGACTGAACTCCATGGAAAAGACCTGTGCTGGAGAAGTTAATGAACTATAGCCTATTGGAAGGACTCATGTTGGAGAAGTTTGTGGAGAACTGTCTCCTAGGGGAGGGATCCCATGTTGAAGCAGGGGAAGAGTATGAGGAGTCCTCCCTTTGAGAAGGAAGGAGCAGCAGAAACAACATGTGATGAATTGACTGCAACCCCTAATCCCTATCCCCCTGGACTTCTGCTGCGGGAAGGAGGTAGAAAAAATTGGAGTGAGGATGAGCCTGGGAAGAAGAGAGGGATAGGGGAAGGTGTTTTCAGATGTAGGGCTTTTTTCTCATTACTGTACTCTGAATTGATTGGTATTAAATTAAAAATATTTCCTCCTTCATTTTACCTGTGATGGTAATTGCTGAATGATCTTTCTGCTCTTACCTCAACCCTTGAGCCTTTTATTACATTTTCTTTCTCCCTGTCCAGATGTGGAGGTGGAATGATAGAGCAGTTTCGGTGGGCACCTGACATCCAGCCAGGAGTAACACACCAGAATATATAATGAAGAAGACATAGTAATTACTCATAGAAAGAAAATTAAACAATATTTCCTGGATTATATTAAACAAAATTAAAATATCCCTTGACTGTGTACTTGCAGTGAATATTTCACATGGATTTCCTTTAACTTAATATTCTCCAACACTGGTTTGTTTTTATTTAGGTACATGCAATTATAACTGATGTATGAACTTATTATATAATGCATGTAATAGATATATAAATTTGCAAAATATTGGACTAAAATTAGCATTGGATTAATATAAAATTATTGATTTTACCCTTAGCTTTTTCTGTAGGTCTTTTTGACAATAAGTGGGATAGTTCAGACTGCTGTGGATCTGAAGAGTTATTTATCTGAAAACTTTAATCACTGATGAATCATAGAATCATAGAATGGTTTGGATTGGAAGGGTCCTTAAAGACTATCTAGTTCCAACATCTCCCACTAGAGCAGCTTGTCAAAACCCTATCCACTCTGGCCTTGAACACCTCCAGGGATGGGGCATCCATGACTTCCCTGGGCAAACTGTTCCAGTGCCTCACCACCCTCACAGTAAAGAATTTCTTTCTAGTATCTCATCTAAATCTCCTCTTTTACAATTTAAAACCTTTACCCCTTGCCCTTTCACTATACTTCCTGACAAAGAGTCCCTCTCTAGCTCTCCTATAGTCTCCCTTCAGATATTGAAATGCCATTATAAGGTCTCTCCGGAACCTTCTCTTCTCCAGGCTGAACAATCCCAGCTCTCTCAGCCTGTCCTCATAGGAGAGGTGCTCCATCCCTCTGATCATCTTTGTGGCCCTCCGCTGGACCCGTTCCAACAGATCCATGTCCTCCATGTCCAACGCAGACACAGTACTCCCGGTGGGGTCTCATGAGCGCAGAGTAGAGGAGCAGAATCACCTCCCGAGACCTGCTGGCCACACTTCTCTTGATGCAGCCCAAGATGCAGTTGGCTTCTGGGCTGACAGTGCACATTTCCTGCTCATGTTAAGCTTCTCATCCATCAACACCCCCAAGTCCTTCCCCTCAGGGCTGCTTTCCAGCCATTCTCCACCTAACCTGTATTTTTGCCTGGGATGGCCACGTCCCAGATGCAGAACCCTGAACTTGGCATAGTTAAACTTCATGTGATTTGCACAAGCCCACTTCTCAAGACTGTCCAGATCCCTCTGGATGGCATCCCTTCCCTCCAGCATGTTGACCACACCACCGAGTTTGGTGTCATTGGAAAACTTGCTGAGGGTGCAGTGATGATGTGGCAACTGAATAAAGAAATGTTTATGAGTATCTTTATGTTTAATCAACTAGCATGAGTGTAATCTTATTACCAAGAACTTCATTGACTCCAGCTTTAATAATTCACAAATATTATACTCATTAATTCAGCATGCTCATTCATGTGTGTAACTACTTAATCCTGAAGTTAGGCAGAATGTGCAGCTTTATATTCTTTTATGTTACTATGATGGAACTTACATCTTTTCTCAGTTATCCTAACATTTTGTCATCATTTATTTAATAGGCTGCCATTCTCCCACCCTTCCCCCCAATATATATATATATATATTTTTATTTTTTTTTTTTTAATAATGCATCAGTGTACCCTCTTGTATTTTTCATTTGCTAGAATGGCTACATGGATACAATGGGAAACAAAATAGAAGGGCTTTAACAGGCACAAACAAAGCAAAGAACAAGCTATTAGATATTCCCTCAGAAAAAGACAGATCCTTTTGTAAATCCAGTCTAAATGTGAGAACTCATTAAATCTTCAATGAACAATTGTTATGGTAAAAACTTTGCATCAATAATTAAATCAATTTGTGATTTAAGAGAAAAAAATCAACTGAATTTTTATGTATTGTGTATATATTTAACAATGGCTAACAGAGACAGATGTTAGTAGGTAACAGATGCTAAATGATTCTCTTTTTTTATAAGACATTTATAAAGGACAAACAAAATTAAACGTCAAAATGATAGAGCTACTCTCAGTTCAGAGATACAAGCCTCCCTAAACTCATTAAACAGGAAACAACAACCAGATAAGTGTTCATTTAAGTAGGATTTAAGTTTACGTTATTGAAAAAAACAGTACGTTTTTACATACTCAAGTGTTCCAACATGTCTGTTCCTTTAATCTTAAAACTCAAACGTGCTTTACATTCTGTGGGATATTATATACTAGACCATTTAGGTAAGTCTATAAGTAGTTGATGTTCCAGCTTCTTACTGACCTTTTATTTAGATACCGACTTCAAAAGTTTCAATGTACCATCAGAAATAATGCCTCCCTCATCCCAATGAAGAATAAGAAAATTATAAATAATATTGAGAAGAAAAACTAAGGTAATGCATCGACAGTTACTCCTGATCTATATAATAGTTCTGTAATCACTCTGATTGCACAGCCTGAACACAAATATATCTAGGGTAGACAAATTAGAAAGTATGGGATTAAAAAGGGGGGGAGCGGGGGTGGGGGGGGGAGGGGGAAGACCAATCAATTAATGGTAAGACTAACTTGGTTTATAATGTTAATTTTTTTTCCCACTACAGAGAACTAAAAGTATAGCTTCCTAGATTCAAGCAGGTCTTCAGTTTCTGCTTTGTTACATAGATCTCATTCTGTAGTTTTAGGCCCAAATATCCAAAAAACTCAAAAAACTCTAGGTTAGGGAACATATGAAGTGATTATCTGCCCGTATGCTGGGCCATTTGGTAATGGATTAAACAGAACTGTTGCTGTTCTGTTTATAGCAAAAGAAATTCTTCTTAACATTATGTGGATTATATAGATCAACAACTCAGCTGGATCTATTTTGTATTAAATAAAACATTTTTATTTAAATTACTCATGACAGTTTAGAACACAAAATAGGTTTATTAGTGCATGAGAACTAAAAAAGAATGTTGCAATAAAGAATGATCTGAAACAACTGATTACACAAACCAGTTTATATTTGCTCTAGCTAATGAATCTTTCTGTCATCTAAATGGTTATGACACTCCCCTACACTTACATGTAGAATTTTAAAAATTATATTTTGAAAATTTTTTTTAAAAAATTATGTCATGTTTCCCATATCTTAGTAAACCATCAGATGAACACCTGTGAATAATGTTCTCTTTTATCCTTGAACTTTTCTATTTTGTTTAAATAATGTAATATTAACTGGTCCTCACATTGGGTATCTCTGTCACACAGTGATTTAAAGGTCATCCCTAATAAAGGACACATGATCTCAACATACGGCTTTGTTGAGTCTCCTTCACACAGCCATACAGAGCATGTAGTCATTCACTGAACAGCCTCATGCTCTTCCTTGTCTGAAACAGGATTTTTTTCGACCTGATAAATGGTTAAAAAAATTCTCTACAGATTATTTGATATAAAGTCTAATCATTCATTTGAACAATGATGTAACCATGTAAAATACTTACATTTCAGGTGAAGGTTGTAAGTCAGAATTGTAAGATTCTGCAAATCTGTTATTAATATTTGTATGGTATGTTGTTAAAACGAAGGACCTTAAGGTCAAATTTTCAAAAGCTCTCAAAGCACTTAGATGTCTGAGCCTGATTTAAGGTTCAACGGACCTGGAGCTTTGAAAAATGGGAGAGCACATGTGTCTTTAAAAAATGTATGATTAATAAAGAGAGTTGTCATTCAAATACAGGCCAAGGACAATAGACTTTCAACAGTTCTTTTCCCACTCACAACACATTGCTCACTCAGCACCCAGAATAATTTATCTCAGTTTTGAAGACCAACTCCAACCTATGTTGTAAGGATTTTGAGAAGAGCTACAGGGACCTTATGCAAACAATTCAAGGTCAGACAAAGTTATTGAGCAATTAATAAACATTTATGCACATATCATAAAACCACCAACTATATAGTATGGTAAAATAGACAGCAATTGATATCAGCTAAAACAGATTAAAAAAAAAAAAATAAATCTGTTGAAGATATATTGTAAAATCCATATGAAATGTGTCAAGCAGACTCCCTGACCACTCAATTGAAAATCTCTTGAAAGAAAGAATGTGTATATGAAGAAGGTAGTGAAATACCCTTTCCTTCTCAGAAACAGAAGGCATAAAAGGATTTCAATACCCTTGGATTTTTATTCCCTTCGTTTTAATTATAATTTGGTTTAATGTTTAACACTCCAAAATGAATAAAAAATATACAATAAAGAGATGAAATATGTAAAATGAAAAAAAAATGTTTACAAGGATGCTGCTTTAAAATAATGTTTCTTGTGGGTTTGAGGGTTTTTTTTTTTGGGGGGGGTCAAGGGCCTTTTTTTCAAAATCAAAAATTGTTAACAAAATGGGAAAAAACAAGGTCACGCATTCAATATCTCACTTTTTTTATGGACAGAAAGAATATATCACATTATTTTACAGGCTTGGCAGGCAGCCACAAAACTCAGAAATACACTTAATTATTTTTAAGCTTTTTGGTTAAACCTGCTTGAATGGATGAAACCTTCCCCCTCCACATCTTTTTTTCCTTTGTGCATGTGCATGAATGTGTCAATAGAAGTCAAAGTATCGTCTGTGAAGCTATATATATTCCAGGACAAAAGATATGCCATTTCTCTCAGACATAAGACTGTAGCATAAGAGTTTTTCTTGTTGCTTTCCAAATAATACACTTCCATTTTTGTGCCTTCTTTTTCCCTGATTCTTTCCTTTTAATAATAAGCTCATATAGGAAAGGGAATGTGACTCTTGCTGCAGTTCAGACAGGGATCCCAGCTCAGTGAGATCTGGCTAATAGTCAGGCATTTCATGATGATAAATGACAGTTATAAAACTCTGCTATTCCAGAATAATTTATAGTGTAATCAGTAATTTTAATGACTTTTACTCAGAAGACAGTCTGCATTCTTGCATGAGCAGAAAGGATACCTGGAGCTCATTCCCATCCACCTAAAATGTGCAAGGAAACCACACGAAAATTTAGGTAAAAATAATAGCTAACTGGGCAAGTGGATCATATCATCTATGATTCTTTTGAGAATACAGTAATTTGTAGTATGGTTTTATTTTTCATTCTTCTCATCATGTAATACTGGGCCACAGCCACTTTCCACCAGCCTTTCAGTTTTGGTAACATAACTATAGTACTGTGTTGGAAAGCAGAGTGAATTGATCTAGTCCAAGAGACACCCACTATTCTGGAGAGTTTTACACTGTATTAGTTCAGTAATACACTTGCCACTTGTCCTTGCAAACAGGAGTGGCCATAAATACTTGTGTCTACCTCTGTAAACATGGGGAGAACAGTGGCTACTGACTAGCTATGGATGAAGAACATAAAGTGCACACAACATACTTTGAATTTAGTAAGGCCTCATGTCCTGTGGCATTCTCCTTTGGAAGGTGAGGAAATACAGACTGCCAAATACAGTCTGCACTGAAACCTGGCTGGACCCCTGGACTCAGTGGTGGTAACCAAAACAATGTTTGGCTGGTGGACAACAATGAGCAGTTTACCCCAGAGGATGGCACTGGGGCCCACACTGTTCAGCATCTTCACCAATGACCTGAATGATGACAATACACCCCCAGACAATACTCAATTACAGGGAATGACTAAGAATAAACAGCAGAGCTTCAGTTCACAGGGACGTTGGTATATTTGAGGACTGAATTAATGTGATGAATCTCAGCAATTAAAAGTGCAAAATGCTACACCTGGGAAAACATAACCCAGTATCCAGGGTTGGCTGGTTGGGAACTGGCTAAGTAGCAGCCTTTATAAAAGAGACCCGGATATTACAGTGAATGGCAGGCTGAATATGAGCCAGCTGTGTGCTCTTGTCACAAGTAGAGAATGCTGAAACCTGGGCTGTATCACACCACCAGCGGATTTAGGGAAAATGTTATCACTATAAACTAAGTACTAGTGAATCACCACCTGGAATAATGCTTTGAATCAAAGCCTGTGCAAAATGAATGTTGAGAAACTAATGGAAGCCATTTATAGTACTATTGGGATTGCCAGAGGGATTCACGTGTCCTACTCAGAAAGTTGGGCTTGGGCTAAATGGCAATCTAGTAGCAGCCTACTGCTACCAGTAATACAAAGAAGATGGAGACAAACTCTTCTCAACAGGGACAAATAGTACAACAAGGAGAAATGGCCACAAGCTGTGGCTGGAGAGGTTCAGATTGGAAATTAGGATAGCCATGTTTAATGGAGGAGACAGTGTAATCCTGGAAGGGGGCACCATGTTGTAGTACTGATGATAGGCCTGATTCAGGCAGGAGGCTGGACTGGATGATCTCCAGAAATTCCTTCCAATCAGCAATTCTATGATTCGATGGACCTATTGCCTTGTACTTTTGCTCATTGTTACAGCTTCAAATTTTAATGGCTCATAATTTTTTCATGAGACGAATGTACCCCTTCTCTCAAGGAAACTTAGAGAAAATTCCTAATACTGAAGGACACACTCAACATTCACATGAGAACAAAAGCAAATCTAAAATATCTGCATTGTAAGTGTAGTTCCTTGAATGATTCTAACACAAAACCTTATAAAGCAAAAAAGTAATTAAGGAAAATGAGAAAGGAAAAGAATTACCCACAGAGAGCTTTTCCATTACAAAATGACCAATCACTATTTGCACACAGCTTTAATAAAGGCTTTCACTTATATAGCTAACCTAAGATGATGTAAATATGTTTTAGTAATACAACTACTATAAAGAAAAGGAAAGTATGCTGCATATTGGTAAGGTTTCGAGATAAAAAAATGCACAGTTCAGGAGTGTTTAGTGACAATTACTTAATAATTGCTGTTGCTTGCTTAATCTGTCGTAATTAAGTGCCTGAACCATTTGTGTATTAATGTACTAACAGGAATTTAAATCTGAATTTATTACTTATCTAAATTTGAACTAGAGGTTGAGCAATTATACTAATCAATCACTTGCTTACCTCAGCAAGTGCTCAGTATTACATATGCAAAGTGTGATATTAAACAAAAATAATTGTTTTCTTATATAGAATAATATTTACCAGACTTATAGAGATATATATGCACTGGAAATTTTGCAACTTAGTCATGGGCTACCATTTCCTCATTAATTCTTGTTTCAGAGTGCCCTCAAAGAAGCAAAATTAGGCAACATTAAGAATGTCTGCCAAGTTCAAGTTTGTCTCTAAGTTCTGTATGTATGTTCTCAGATCTTAAAACATTCCTTTTAGCTAATGAATCCAGTTAAGGATGAGTTACCAACAATATATACTGTGGACAACATTCCAGCAAAATTCAGGCAAATCTCTTGTAAAACTTTATAGATATATAACTTGGTTAATACCTAAAAAAATAACCTAAAAAGGTAATAAACACCCACAGAAATCAAATGTGTTCCATCTGTGTGACCAAAGATCAAAAGTGTAGGGATTTGTCCACTTATACCCACAGAAAGCCCTAATTATAATTATTGCACTCATAGTATGAGTGACTCATACTGATGGACTTTCTATGACTAAACTTTTTTTCTCATTTTGAAGTACCAACAAAGAGGGAAGTGTATGCATTTAGAGAAACAGGGTACTCATGATATCTCTACTAAATGCAGTTTATATAGTTTCTATCCTGCTTTGGGTTTTCACCTTAAATGTACAAATTGTCTGTCACACAGGGATGAGAAGCAGAGCTGGTTTGAGGAAAGACCATATCCCCTGAGGGCATTGCTACCTTCCTGTTGAGGACTGCAGATGAAGACCCCAGCACCCTTACTTTCCAGTTCCTCCTCCCCATAGAAGCTGGGGTGAACACTGAGGTTTGGGGTGTGGTGGTCACAAGCTGAGCTGTGGCTCCCTTACCAACTTCTTGGCTATCTTGGCCCAAAAAACTCCTGTGTTTTTTCCTGAGATAGCGTTAACAAATTATGCTGGGATTGTCTTGCTTGCAACTATCCAGCTGACAACAGATAAGTCTAGTCACCCTCCTTTGCATTTCTACCACCATCATTTTGGTACAACCAAAAACTCTTAAATTTTTTTCTACCTGTGACAGCCTGCCAGTGTGCACCTTACTGAGAAGGTTTTTACGTACCCTACAGGGCTCTGTCCCTTGAAGATGAAATATTTGACACAAACCCCAACATTTTCTAGGTCTTTTTTCTAATATACTTAATTTAAATTTTGGATTTGGATTTCAAAGACAAAATGTTGTTCTGAAATTTAAAGTCTAAGCATTCATTTATGAAATAGTAATACTTAAAAAGAAATCTTTTCCTTGGTTTGGGGCTTTTTGTCAGCAAATACCAGCTGTATGTTTTGTTTGTGTTTTGGGTCTGGTGGGGGAAGGGTTAATTCTTCCCAGGATCTAGCAGGGACACAGGTATTACATCCCATGTGAGCCATGCCCAGTGGGGCAGCCAGAGCTGGCCAGAGAAGAGGAGGGACAGAAAGGGGAGGAGGAAGAGGAAGGCCCTCCAGGGGAGAAGAAGCAGGGAGAGCAGGACAGTTGGGGGTGTCCCAGGTGTGGTCCACAAATGGCGGTATCGTAATCGTGGTTGTATATGCCTCTGTCAGTGTTATTGTTGTTGCTTCTTGCTCCCTTTGCTGTTCTGTTAAATTGCCTTTGTCTCAACCCGAGTTTTGTCTTTCTCTTTCAATTTTTCCCCTTCCGGCTGCGGAGGCGGTGGGGGCTCTGGTCTGCATGAGCGGCTGCCACGTGGTCCTTTGTTGCTGTCTGAAGCCAAACCACGACAATTTGATTCAAAATATTTTTTAGCACATAAATTATTGAATATTTATATTTGTCTAATAATATACATGTAATTTTTTTAAAAAAAAAGTTTTAATCCTTTAATACAAATGCAGTAGTTAAAAATGTTATTTCTTTGAAGTGACAAATTCTGTTGGGTTTTTTTGACAGTATTATTTTTTTTATTGACAGTTTTTTTTTTTTATTGACAGTATTTATCTGGAGGAACTCTGCAAATATTTACATGAGTATTTTAAAGAATTTATGTATATATACTTTTTTATACTTTCTTTTAGTTTTACTTTTGGGGCAAGACCAAGGGGAGTATTGCGGGAGGAAAAAGACACGTGCTAAGATTATAATAGCCCTAATCCTTCAGTTATGCAATTTCTTAACAGAAATACTCAAATGGCCTCATATAACTCTTGTTTTTGTAAAGAAGTCTTCTCAAAAAAATAAGCAAAGTTTCAATATTATTTTAGCACTTAAAATAGATTCAGAGATAATAAGCCCTGTAATATCAAGGCATTAAAAAGGAACAAAAGAACTATCAATTCTTGAAGCCTGGCATTTACAAGAAAACAGAGACAAAGCTTTTTTCAAAACCAGAAAGATAACAGTGGTGGTTAAAAAGCTGTTTTAGCATACTGATTTTCTGAAATTCAATGTGAAAATCAGGCTGATTTTCTCTGTGGTCCTACTTAGAAAGAAAGCCTGAACTCCATAGATAGCATGGATATATGTCTTAGAATTGCATAACAAAATTATTTTTTTTCCCTAGTTCTTTTATCAGGCTTATGCTGAGTTAATTATACAGCTTACAGTGTCCCTGCAGTCATACATTTTTGAAATACTGTAGGAAGACTTCTATTAAAATATCTCACCATCAACAAAACTTTATGCTTTCATGTGAATCATATATTGGAATATTTTTTTTTCTTACTATCTTTGCTCTACTTTGTTAATTACATTACTTTTCCATTTCCTGTGGGAATTAAATAGCTATCTTATTAGAAACATAGCGTAAGAAAGAAAACTGCACTTTTTCTCTCCCAAATACTCAGAATTTGGAAATATCACTCATTATGTTAATATTTTGTTTCTCTTCTAAGACCTTTCACTCTTTTAAACCCAAACACATGAAAATATGAGAAAGATAACTTTATTCCTTTCATTGTATAGAAAATTACTTATGCTATTTCATGCTTTTTCTGTCTTTACTCCACTGACTTAAATCCCAGTGTATGGAAGGTACATGTTCTAGTTGCAACACAGGTCCATTTTAACACAGGAAATAAAGTTCTGATCCACAAAGGCAGCTCTCAGGTTTCCAGAACTGAGGGAATCTTTTACATTTGCAGCTTTTATAAATGACATTCCAACACTATAAACACAGTGGAAATAAAAAAGTTTACAAATATGGAAAAGTTTCATAACAGCAAGACACCTTGTGAAATCTTGTAGAGAGTAAAGAAGTTCATCAGCAATCCAAGACTCCAAAGGAGATGATGTAATGAAAGGAAGACAATTTGGTTTGAATATAACCATAGACAATTTTATCTCTTAAATGAATTAGCATATTCTCCTATTTAACTTCTTTTGGTTCCTCCAGAATATATTGATATTTGACAGTATATGGTGGGATAGTTGTGCTAACTTATTTTGGGTTGGTGATGAAAAAGAAGTCATAGCAGTTAGTTTTAATAAATGTTGAAGATAGTAATAAGGTCTTTTAAATTGCCTGAATATTCAGACTCAGTCCAGTGTAAAGTATTGCTTGAACTTGTAAGTAGTTGCCTCTCATGTTCTTTACAGATGTCATTGGAAACGTAGGATCCTATGAGTCAAATTTTTTCTAAATCCTGAAAAATTTATAAAAAATAAATGTCTAGTGGAGACTCACATGGGCTTTCTTTGGTAATAGTTTACCAGTGGGATATAAGAATTGTATTTCTTCACATTTGACAATGAAAAAATAAAAATTACACAACATGTCTCTCTGCTGATAGGTCAAACCTCTCATCTAAACGTCACTGACTTCTCTGCAAATAACTTGTATTTTACTTCTAAAAAAAAGAAGGTCAGAACCCTATTTGAAAGTCAAAATAGACTTTTGGTTTGTATGTCGCTTACCTATTTTTTTTTCACCACTTAATCTTCTGTTACATAATCACAATGACTTTACAATCATATCATCATGGAATTGCTTAAATGTTTCTTAGACTTATTTTTTTTAAGTTCTGGTCAAGAACAGCTACAAAATCATTTTTCCAAAGAATATCATTATTATTGTCTTTAGATTAAGTTGAAGAAAAACTTATTTCATCTTTTTGATCTTCCCCTTCTAGCCTGTCTTTGAAATGCATAGCTTGAGGCACAGAGAGTCTACACAAAGATTTAAGCCTATATTCTTGCACTCTGCCAATAAGTTAACAAGATTTACCACTTTACATTTAGTTTACATTTACCACTTCTTATTCCTGCCCAGTATCACTTGATGGGAATCTCACAACTTGTCATGTTTTGAATTGTCAACCACTGTATGCTTAGATCGTGAGGGGATTTAAGAATAGACATTCTTTGGTCTTTAACTACATATCCAAACATATTAGAAAATAGCATGAAATTACCTAGTGAAAGCTTTTTGAGCAAAATTAATTTAAATAGACATTTGAAAATAAAAATTATATATTTAAATGATGAGCATGTTGATAATATTCAGAAATATTATAAAAAATAAATATTTATATGTTAGCAGTTAATTTAATGCAAAAAGCATCTTTTACTTATTCCAAAATAGCATCTAGTATGTTTGGATACAGTGTTAAAGATGTAGAAAGGTTCATTTCTAACATTGCTACAGTATATTTAGGATTACTACTTTCTCTAACAGCAAAAAATGCTCTATAAGGCACACAAAAATGCTCTATAGAGGTAAAAACTTAAAATTAACATAACATTTTTATCAGCAGAATTTATAAGAATGGCTGTTTATTCCAGCTCAAGGACAAAATTTGTCTTGTTCTAAATTTTAAAGCTACTTTTAAAGGTGTGCTGGGTCTGGTGGGGAAAGGGTTAATTGTTCCCAGGACCTAGCAGGGACACGGGTATTCCATCCCATTTGAGACACGCCCAGGGGGAGGGGCCTGAGCTAGCCGGGGAGGGTGTGGGACAGGAAGTGACATAAAAGGAGGAAGTCCCGCACTCGGGGCAAAAGGTAACGGGGAGAGTGGTGCGCTCCGGCTGCGCTCCGGGTGCGCTCCGGGTGCTTCGGCAAGCGGCG
>BJBW01011638.1:3963-24533 GCA_004320125.1 Scolopax mira
GTAGTCCTGAATATGAATGATTAATGACACAAAGTGTCAGGAGTTGGCTTGTTCACCTTGTGTAGGTTGTAGCTTCATGGCAGCTATTCTTCAGGAATATAAAGATAAATTAACAAGGGTATTTTTTCCTGTTCACTGTGCTGAATGGGATTGGGTAGTAGAAAATAAGATAAAATGAGTTTACAAAGAAAAAGGATTTTCCTTTGGAGTTGCTCAGGACATTGTGAAAACCTTTGAAATAAAATGCTGTCTTTGAAAGAGTCTAATGCTGAAATGACCAGAAAAGAAGTGGTCCTCTGCAGAAAACTGGAATCTAAGTTTTAGTGACAAATTTTTAACATGGAACATGGCTATCCATTCCCAGGGTAATTTCTGATCCTATTACAAAATCTTTCTTTTTATTAGAGAACTACAAGTAACATTTTACTTTCCTTTTTTTGTGAGCCCCAGCAGGTTCTGCATTGTACCCGTATTAAGTAGGTGACAGTTTTATATTTAAGAGCTTAAATTTTACATAAATACCACAGATAAAGTATGGAGAATGAGATGGAAAATTGAAGAGAGATGGTGTATCTGTGACAGAGGGTGTCTCTTCCTGCCTGCTCTGACCTCGCTGTTACCTCTGCTGTAGGGGTACCATCCTGCTACTTCAGTTCCAGAAAAACTCAGATACGCATCCTTTCCAAAGCTCCCATAAATGACTGCACACGTTATTCACAAGGCACAACTTTTGCAGAAGAAGAGTTCTGGCCTCCTTCTGGCTACAAACGCCCACATCTGGAATAAATCTACATTAAATCAAGGAGTAAGAATCATTCTGTGCTTCTCACATATCTCTTTGCAGGTCACAGCTTAGCCAAATCCAGACTGTGCCCGTTGTCTTGCTTTCCTCTAAGTGTCAGGAAAATTATTCGACGTGTTTCTGTGAACACTGAGTATTTTCTAAAGAACTTGGGAAAGTTTAAGACTGTATTTTAACTTCTGTATGAATACAAGAGGCAAAATTCTTGAGTATTGGTAAAACTATTAATTTAAGGGAATTTTAACACACTTTCCTAGTCACACACAGAGCACAGAACTGTAGCATTTTTCTTGCCATCTGATTATCAGTAACTGGTCATGGATTTGTTACATTGTTTGACAAATATATATATATATAAACATAAATAACTGTAATATAGCTTTGCTTGCATTGCCATTATGCATATTACATCTATTTAAAGATATTTTGTCTAAAGTAGATTTCATATTAAAAGGACAAAGCTGTTTCTTTTTTTTTATATTAATTTTTATTCCTATATCTCTTTATAATTGATTAATGTTTATTTGGATGAATAATTTGTAGCTCATGTAGCTCATGTAGCTCATATAGCTCCTGGCTTATTAATTGTTTCATTTCAGAGAAAGTAACAGAGAAGTAAGGAGCAGCAAGTTGTCATTCAGAGGGACACATTACATTTCAATACCCCGTTGATGCATGGAGTAGAAGTGGTCAAAGCACTTTCTATCTGCTTCTTACATCTAGTGCTGTGCTTGTAAAGAAGAATGCTGATAATGAAGATTAAAGGGTATTAGGGTTTGGGGTTTTTTAGCTAGAAGAGGCATTTGATAGCCTGTGATTTGGCAAATTTTATGATCCTGTTCTAGTTTTGTTTTTCTTTCTATGTCTTTTTTTGCATCATTGGTTTCACTGAAGAAAGCCAAGCAGAGAGAGCAGCAAAGTGAATAAACAGCACCCGCTCTTAATACTAAACAGGATTAAATGCGCAAATGATTAAATGATAAAATTAACCTCAAATTGTGGATCAGTCTTTTGCCTCTGCAATTGAAATGAATCTTGAGATATATTTAGATTAAAGGAACAGTATCTGAATTGACATTGATCTTTTGATGGGGATATGCAGGCGTTTGGCTTCCCTTGAGAGCCTGGGACCCTCACTGGATGGGACTTAACTCTCATTTTAGGCAGGTGAAGAAGAGAAGTTGTTGCTCCTTGGGGAGAGGTCCCGAGTGCTGTTCAACGCTGTGGAGCGTTGTGGTCAATGTATGCAGATGAAACATTTCTTGGAAGATTTTATTTTAGGAATTGCTAATAATAACAACTTTGCAGTATTTCTATATTGCCGTGTGACATAGCTATCCTCACCTCATGCTTGTAGAGTGGGCTAGTTATAGAAGGGTAATTAATGAAAGACAGAATTATTCCAGGGATCTTGTGTCTTAGCTTTCTGTTGCAGTTATCTCGCTATTATTTGAAAACACTGAATTATATTAGTATAGTACATTAGTATAGGGAAGGAAGTAAAAATAAAAGTCAAATAGCCTGCAGTCAAATTTCTTTGTGTTCATCTTGACATTTGAAAACCGGTAAGTTATTATATATCATGGCAAACAGGTGAGGTTGTATCATCTCTCTCTGCCAAAGCCCAGAAGTTGTTAATAAGATGCATATATCTTCTCCTTTTCTCTGCTTAGAATTGATAGCCTGTTCTGTGAGCAAACAAAATAATCCCCAGATAATTTGCATTTCCCATATGAGCAGAGCTGCTGCCTCGCACTCGAGAGCAGAAAGAGAAGACGCTGGGAAAGACACACTCTTCACCGCCGTGTGATATTGGGAGGAAAAAGCAGAATAACTTGCATCTCTGCTGTCTTTACGTTTCCCCTGTCCTTATGAGCACCGTGGGAATCTCTCCCTTACAGCAAAGGAAATGGATTGAGAAGGCGAACACTGTTGTGTTCCTCACAGTCTGGAACAGCAGGAGGTCTCCGTGTGAGGCCGCACCGGAAGGCCCAGCAGGTTCCCAGTCTATTAGTAGACATTGGTCCAACTCTCCCTTTTGCAGGCAGCTCGGGGTGCAGACAATGGCTGGGGGAGCGGGCACCGCAGGGTCTCCGCAATCATCCCTCGCAGCTCTGGGGATGAAGAGGAGGCACCAGTTCCCAAGAGACCCTTATGATGAAGAAGAGGCACCGGTTCCCGTGGGGCCCAGCAGAGTCTCTAACGGGAGCACTCCAGGGGGCACCCTCATCACCACATCATCCAGCCTCGCAAGGCTAACTTTTTTCCCCCTTTATTCTTCACAAGGGCCAACTAATTTTCCAATTATCAAGTGTTCCATAAAACCAGCAATTGCAGGAGGAGATCTCCTGAAGACAGAGCAGCCAGTGGTCCCAGTCTTGCCTTCTTTAACCCTTCAATTCACTGTCTTTGGCAGTTCCTTACAGCGTACAATAGATCTGTCTCAGGCTGAGGACTCGCAGTTGACGGAAACCTCAGCTATTGTGATTCCTGGGGCTAATGAGGCTCAGCTGACTGCAACACTACTTATGTTTTCTTATGTAGGATAAATTCAAAGTTAAGGGATCTCTCAATTTATTTTTTTCCCAAGAAACTCAAAGCTCTGCAACAGAATTCTGTACCTAAAAAGTGCCTCACAAATTGGTATGTCTGAGAGAGACTGCAGGAGAAGAGAAGTTACATAAAAATGAATTGAATGCGTTTTTAAAGAAAATCGTAGTATTTTTTTAATATATAACCTGATACCTTAACTTAATGTTAAGCAGTCTGGTGTGGAAAAATGCCAGAAACTCTGAATTCAGGTAACATAGATGAGGATAAAGAATCTCAGGAACAGCAGAATTATATAAATGGGATTTAAGGCTCGGACTTTCTCTGGGTATTTTTATAGCTTTCAAGTGCCTTGTGATGTTAAATAAATTAATAATTGTTTCCTCCTCCAGTTTCCAGTCAGTAATGTTCACTGACTTCTATACCTATAAGCACAGCATTAGCACATTTTGGCATTTCCAGAAATGATTTCTCATTTCCCTGCCATGTTGCCTGCCACCTATTGCTCAGGTGCCAACATGTTCATGTACAAATAAACAGCAGATTATTTCAGAAGAGCTGCTGAAAGGAATTCCTGAAAAATATTAGAAAATTATTTGATATAATTGTTTGAAGGAAGATTAAATAATGTGTAAAGGATTAAGTGTAGGAGAGAAGTCCAAGAAAAATGTAGCAGGTCACTGAAATACGGCTGTTCCCTACAGCTGTCCCCTACAACCTCCGAGTGGAAACACAGAGGGGTTACTGGGAGCGGGAAAATGTTGTATGGAGATGGAAGGACCAAAATACATTGACCAAGAAACAGAGGAAAACTATTTGATAGAGTTGAACTCATCTGCTCAGTAAATTTTTGTATAGCTGAAAAAAGGAAGGTGCTCTACAGTGCAGAGAAAGGTTGTGGTGGGGTTTAATGTTTTAAATTTAATTTTAAAAATCCTATTTTTTTGTGTTTTTGATTAACTGACACCATGACATTTCATGGAGTTCTTGCCATGTTATCAATTTTAGCTGCTATTTTTAAATTCAGAGGAAATCTGTGGGACCAGTGAGAATATATAGATTTTCTCAGAAGTTACCTAGAAGAACACAGTTTAATAGAAATCCTTTTTCTGTTTCACAGCTATGAAAAATGTAGTCTGACTCACTGGGTAGTCAAAGGAAAATACAGAAAGTGGCCAGCAGAAGGGCGAAGAACCGTAGTCTCCCTCGCTGGGATTTTTCATTATGCACATCTTGGTGTAGCCTGTAATTTCGTGCTACAGATTTGTAGTTAACACTGGAACTTTTCTCAGATATAAGGGAATTTCAACAACATTTCACAAAGGAGCAGAACAGAAATAAGATAAAATGGCTCCAAATGAAACCCATTCTCTTTATTTTTTTATTTTTTTTTGGCTGTGTTAAACCGCGGTTGAGGTAGCCCTTTCCATATGTTCATTTGAGAAGGTGTTTGCTCCCTCCCCACCTCAAAAATGAGCATATCTGAGATTTTTTTTCTGAAATGAAAAGGGGCTTGGGCCAATGCTCAGACACTGTATGAGACACTGGCCCTGGATCAAAGGATGGGAGATCAGATTTCTTCTATTACTACACTTTACAAAGGAAATTCCAGCCTTCATTTTGTACCCCCAGTACCTGATGGGCAAAGGGGTGTTAGGAGCATTTTGTATGGTTTTGATGTGATCCTGTATATTTTGTATGTGTCACACTTGATAATAATGCTCCTGCTTAGGTGCAATGGTCTCCTTCACTCTGCTCCCAACTGCCTTTGGGCACTGATATCTTTGCCATGAATAAGACATTAAATATCCAGTAGAAAGCAGTTGAGAGGAGATAGTTCAGATGGTGAATTTTCTATCTGAGCCTGTTTTCAAGTTCCTGACCAGCAGCTGCTGTTCTCATCCCAGGGTCAGTAATGGGCAGAATGGGGTGTCAGGCTGCTCTATTACTGCTTCTATACCTGTGATCTTATAAAAAACCTTAAGAAGAATTTTCTAGCATATGTTGGATCCTTCCACCCTCTCCTTGGTAAGCTTATGCCACATTCTTTATTTGATGCAATGATTAAATGTGGTTAAATTATTAGATTTATTCCAGAATTCCACAGTCAAATGGTTTCTAAATTTATCACTGCATTTTTGGTTGCTAGTTATTTACTTTAATAAATCCCTTATTAGTGTTATTTTTTTCGTTGTGTGAAGCAATGGGTACAACTGGGAAACTAAAACTAAGTCAGGGTTGTCATAACTTATTTTAAATTAAAGCTATGAAAACTATAAGGCATTATTTTTGCTGTATATTAGGCATGGTGCTTTTTTTAAAAAATAGAAAAGAATGTAAAACCAGTGGTATCAAAATCTTTTTGCTAATGTTTTTGGAAGACCTTTCAGTTTCTGCTCTGTGCATGTCTGTCACTCAGACTCGCATCAACCCGACAGAGGCAAAAGCAGAAAAAGGCAAAATACCTCTAATATGAACTTCATGCAAGCAGAGTCCCAGCAGGTGTTTTATGTTACAGTTTATAAGGAACTGTGCCATTTTATGTAGGAAAACTTAGAAGAGATGAAGTTCCTCTGAGCACATCTTTATCGTTGAAAAAGGCCATTTGTTTTCTGCTGTGAGATTATAGTTTGAATTCAAAGGAAATTCTCCAAAGAAAACGTCAGGTTTATTTGTTCAATTTTACACAAGATTACAATGAATGTAAGTACTGAAAGGAAATAATAGCTGAAGGAGTCTGCCCACCACCAGGTTTATTTGGGTTTTTATTGGGTTATTTTCTACAATATCTCACCTTTATATATTAATATAATTAAAATAAGAATGTCAGCTCCTGCTTTGGGCCTAACTTGGCCTTTACAAACTAGCTTGACTTTTGGAATTCATCAGTATTAGGTATAAATTTTAAAAACAATGTTAAATATTATTTTTTTTATAGGCTGCTGTTTCCCTTTGCTCCTGAAGGCAATCTAAAAGGAATGTTGTTTTGTGTTTGTTTAGGATGCATTTATGAAAAAAAAATTGGCTTCATTATTTTATTCTAACAATGAACTTCCTCGTAAACATGTGAAAAAGCACGAGAATTTTAAAAAATTAAGGGTGTGCCAACGTCTGTTGCGTACAGTTCCATCCAGGCTCGTACATTACAGGGGTAGTTTAATCACCCATAAGAAATTACCAGCTTCTCTGTTGGCGAAGCATGACATTTCAATTGCACAGCCAATAAAAGAATTACATGAAGAGGGCTGCAGTGATTTACTGTACAGGAAGCCCCGGGACCAAGGTTACCATGGTGAGGTACCTCTCCACGCACACAAGGTCAAGTGAGAGTGACCCGCCAGTGGACAACCTTCAGCGCTAACATCCTAATATATTGCGCCGACGGGGGCTGCTTCTGCTGCTTTTTAAATAATTATAAACCTTTTAATATTTGAGGTGATTGTCTCATTGCTGAGGTTTTTCTCCGTGCGGGCACTAATGCACACAGAAATCTTCATTTTGTGCTTCAGCAGTAGTAGTTTCACAGCAGTAGATGAACATCTGCGTTTAGCAAATTTTTATGAATTGTAATTGTATACAGTAATGTTTCTTTGGGTATGTTCGGAGGTTAAAAAAAGCTTACCAAGGGGTTTCGGATATTTAATCTGGCGTGTACGAGAGTCTAGTTGATGCTTTTCATATTTTCTGACTCTGCATTACTGTATATTGCAGAATCCTTCTTCCAGTTCCAGTGGGGCCGGAGACAGGGAAGCAGGGAGCATTGCAAATAGGCTGTGTACAAATATTGTCAAAGAAAACATACAATTATAATTAAAATGTTCAGAAAAAGAGTCTGAAAAGCAGGGAGTTCATCTAATGGTTCTCTGAAAAATATTTTGTTGATGCATAAAATGAGAACTATACTAATAAATGTCTCTTGAATTACATATGCTGTAAGAAAATGAAACCCTTTGGGTTATGAATCTTGGATTTAAAGAGGCAGTCATCAAATATTTAAGATGAAAATGCGGTAACACATGCTAGCTGTCATGTGTGAGTTTGGTGAATGTTATGACAAGGTTTTTAAAACATTCATAGTCAGAGTATTTTTATAAAAATGTTCATTAATTCAAACAGACATTCGTATCTGGCAACCCGCGTTACAATCGAGATTTCTAGATGCATGAGAAATCTCTGCAAAGCCAAGAAAATATGGGTGAAATATATAGCAATCATGTTTAAATTATACATTATAAGGCATACCTATCGGTATGTTGTCATATTATGCATTAAATTTAGTGCATAAATCGGGTTGTTATAATTCTGATGTCGCCAAAAGGCACAAAATATGACAAACAGGACTAGGCATGTAGATATTATCATACTCAATAATTCAATGAGCATTTGTTTTATGTAAATTAACTCCTGTTAATAAAAATTACACTCATTTATTACACCACTTCCATGTGATAATTAAAAAAATGTCCTTTTTCTCGAAAATCGTTACAAAACGTGAATAATGCATTTGTTTAATATCTTTATAAACAAGATCTTACCAACAGATTAGTTCTGGAAATGAAAGCGTTATTGATTTCTATAATAATTTCATGATACCGTTACGTTGCGGGGCTGAAACTGCTAATCTGGGTTTTGTGGAGAACTCTATGCATTTAAAGCAGTGCTTGAACTCTCACATACAGCACATAAACAATATTAATTTGATACAGGCTGCTATTGTTGAATCTGCAGGAAAAAGTACCTTTCAAAAAGTGGAGAATAAAAGAGGAAGATACTTTTAAATGTAGCTTTTATCATAATGAGCACAACTCTCTACTAAAATAACGTTGCCATAGAGTGGGTTTTTTCAACACATTCAAGCATATTGGGTGGTAATATACCAAAATTTCAATATGGTTGCAATCTTAATTTATACTTGAAATGTATACCAATCTGAGAAAATTTAAGAGCCATGTTCTTAATAACTTCCTGAAATGTCTGAGATTATGAAGGGTCTGTAATAGAGGATGCAATATATCGCCTGACCTTGCTTCTACTTTTCCATTTAAACAAGAAAAAAGGAAAAAAAAAAAGAAAGGAAAAAAAAAACCCCTTGGTTTTGCCTGCTTTAATTCCAGAATATCAGGGTTCATTGGATTATTTTTTTTTTGATTCCTCTCTTCTTTTTTTCTTTTTTCTCTTTTAGGTACAGAATTTCTGAAACCATTAGTTTGCTGATTTTACCAGAAGAACAGAAAACAGAGGTGAATATATGCATGGGAAAGGATTCAAGTCAAGATCTGCCTGGTGCCAAGGAAATTATTCAGGGCTGAAGACATTTGTCTGGGGGCTGTGGATGTGTTGGGTGAGCCCTGACACGGAGAACCTGTGGGCATCTTGGTCAGACACAACACATGAGGACGGTGAAATTCTGGAACCGAACCTGCTTCTGCCCTTCATCACAGCACCCAGGAAGCCTCTTGGCAGGGAATAGAGACTTCTTTGTAGAATAATAGAATGGTTTGGGTTGGAAGGGACCTTAAAGATCATTGACTTTCAACCCCTCTGCCCTGGGCAGGGACACCTCTCACCAGACCACTGTTTTTTTATTAGAAGTAGCTAAACGAGCACTGTAAGGTACCAGGCTTAGCTTCTGCTGGTGGTCCCACCTGAGCATCGTGTCCAAGCGCTTCTGCTCCAGTGACTGTCATGGAACCTGCTGGAACCACCACTGAGCTCTGTCAGCAGAAGAAATCAAAGGTGGCAAACAGTCCTGGAGTGCATTCTCCAGCTCCCCTGGAACATCATGGGAGCAAACACCGGAAACTGCAGAGCATGTACTTGTTGGAGAAAATTCTTCCCTTTGCCTGCAGGACACACCACATGTACTTTAAATCCCCTACTTGATAAAGGAGAGCCAGTTGGACTGGGAATTCTATTCCAGCCAGGTTGTGGTATTCCTGGGACTGCTGTCAGGTTACCAAGTGTTACAGGTTACTTGACCTGGTAAGTCAAGTCTGTGTTAGGTCTTGAGTGGTCCATAGGGACTTAATGTGAAGCTAAAAATACAGAGTAAGAAATACCAGATTTTTGATCTCTCATAAGGCCATTGGCAGCTGACCAGCCAAGGCCAGGCTGGATGGGGCTTTGAGCAACCTGGTCTGGTGGGAGGTGTCCCTGCCTACAGCAGGGTGGTCTTTAAGGTCCCTTTCAACCCAAACCATTCTGTGATAAAACGAGTGGAGTCACATTTCATGATCAGAAAAACATAGGCTAGATTAGTATTATTGTATTAGCTAGTATTAATATTAGCATTGTATTATTATAGTATTTTTAATGATATCGTTTAATATAATAGTATTATTAGTGTTACGTGGGAATGAATGTGTGGTAAATCAATGTGGAGGTCTCTCCGGTGGTCATAAAAGCACAGGTTACATCTGCTATTTACCCAAGATTGAATCAAAGAGAAAGTTGTAATAGGTTTTTGAAGAGAAAATTAAAAATTTGCCCGAGAAAATAAGCCCAATAAAGCAGCCATAGTGAACCTGAAGAAAGTAAACCCATTTGTTTATGTTCTAGAACATCAAGTTCTTTAATTTTTGCCTGAGTTTTCAGGTTCCTTTGCTTGATGAAGGTGTTAGACCTTTACATGGGCTACTTCAGGCTTCTAAGTGGGTCCTGGAAATCTGGAGATATTCTCATTTCTTCATTCAATATGTAGCAGGGCTTTTCTCCTGTCTTTGTTTCTTGGAACTGTACCTTCACAAGATTTTTTAAATAGTCCATCTAATTGACACAAGATTAAGAAAAAAATGTTTTTCTGATCATTGTGGACCAGAGCAGTAAAAAATGAATTGAATTCATATTGCATTTGATTCAGGTGGTATGGCAGAATATATGCATTAAATTAAATGCAAAATTTTAGTATACTTTGTTAGTGAGATTATAAATTGTGATTCCAGTCTCCTTCACTTTAAATTATACAGAAGTGCAGCTGAGGTCAGCTCAGCTATGATGCTGAAAGAGTCACCAAGGACTCTTGTTTTCCTCTTGATACAGCAGTTGTTGAAGTAGGCAATGTAGTGTCTGTATTAAAAAGGGGGTGATACTAAGTAGATAATACCTAAGTATTATACTAAGTATATTTTTTTTGGCCACTGAATTATTTAGGGGAATATATGAAGGTGGAGCCTCCAGTGTTGGAAGGGGTTACTCACTTTGCACCAAAGATGGGTGGCAGCAGATGGTGTGTTACAGATTGTTACCTACAGACTCTCTCCTGCCATTTGGGAGCAATCCAAAATACAACCAATAATATTCAAAACTATATCTGTTTTTATAAAAGATACTCTCAACCCTTAAATATTTGTGAGGCTCTTAAAATACCGTTGGTCTCCTTTCTTATAAAGGAATTCAGGCTATATTTTTCTGGAAAGGCTTCCTTTTTTGGAACTTACATTCCTTTTATACCATTTCTAAAAAAAAAAAAAAAAGATTTGTCTTCTCTTTAAAGAGTATAAAAAGACTTTAGTTTTTAGGATTTTTTATTGTTTACTTCACAGTTTGACTGTCCATGTATTTACTGGTGGAAGCTGTGGATTTTTTTATCTGAGAAAATGTCTTTTTGTGGATTGCTTTTGTCCAATTAATACTTTGAAACTGTAAGTAGCATCCAGGTAGTAGGGGAATATGCAGCATTTAAATTTCTACCTAAATGCAGAGGGATTTTTCTCCGTAGACTTTTTTTGGTAACATAATTACATTTAATACTTAAGTGCACAGAAACCCTGTATGCCAGTGGGAAAAACCAACACACAACAGGCAGTAACCTCTGTTCAGCAGCAGAGAGTATCAAAGCAAGCAACACACGTAAAAACATCACTGAATGAAAATAGTGTTTTAAACTGGAGATAAATCCTCACTCCTTCTCCTTACAGCCATATCACTAGAATTCATACTCTTGGAGAGGGGAAGAGAAAGGATCCTTGAGGATCACTTGGAGCCTGTTAGGGGTGCTGCAGGAACGGCTCTGGGGTTCCTGTGCAATGCTGAATGTGGGAAGGAGCTGGTTGCAGCCATTTAATAGTGATACGTTTAAACTAAGATGTCATCACCTATATTTAGGGGAATATAGTAATACTGTCAAATATTCAATGTGTTTCCATATGCTACTAAGTAAAACTTTTGGGAAGCGTTAATTTCCTAAAGGCATTTTTCTCTCTCATAATCCTTCTGGCTTTTTGTGATCTATGGGTTTTTCTCCGATTGCAGGTTTTTTACTGCAGATCTACTGAATTGGCACTGCTCATTCATCTAACGGGGACAGTCCATGCACTGAAGACCTCTGTGCAAGTATTTTTGGATAAATATGTATGCGCTATATAAAGTATATTTAGTGGATAGATGTTGTGTTACAGACCTACAGAATCACAAAATGGGGTTGGCAGGGACCTCTGGAGATCATCCAGTCCAATCCCCTGCCAGAGCAGGGTCACCCAGAGCAGGTCCCACAGGAACGTGTCCAGGGGGGTTTGAATGTCTCCAGAGAAGGAGACTCCACCACCTCTCTGGGCAGCCTCTTCCAGGGCTCTGCCACCCTCCAAGTGAAGTTCCTCCTCATGTTTAGATGGAACTTCTTATATTCAAATTTGTGCCTTTTTCCCCTTGTGCAGTCCCTGGGCACCACTGAAAAAAGACCAGCCCCATCCTCCTGACACCCACCTTTTCAGTATTTATAGGCATTGATCAGATTCCCCCGCAGTCTGCTCTTCAGTCTTCACAGATGACAGGACAAGGGGTAATGGTTTCAAGTTGCACCAGGGGAGGTTCAGGTTAGACATTAGGAAATATCTCTTTACTGAAAGGGTTGTCAGGCCTTGGAATGGGCTGCCCAGGGAGGTGGTTGAGGCACCATCCCTGGAGGTGTTCAAGTTGACATGGTGCTTGGGGACATGGATTAGTGGATTGGTGTTGTTTTGGGTGGGGTGTGGTGAGGGGTTTGTGTGGGTGTGTGGTTTTGTTTTCTTTTTTTTTTTTATTGGTTGGATTGGATGATCTTAAAAGGTCCCTTCCAACCTAGGTGATTCTGTGATTCTCCAGACTAAAAAGCCCCAAGTCCCTCAGTCTTTGCTCATAAGAGAGATACTCCAGCCCCCTCATCATTGTAGCTCTTTGCTGTTCCCCATCCTTTTTGAACTGGGGTCCCAGAACTGGTCCCAGTGTTCCATTTGTGGCCTCACCAGGGTTCCATTTGTGACCCCCCCAACAGAGGGCTTGTTCTATAACAACGTCTGTTACTTATCATAAGGGTCTTTAATTGTGAATGTCACTGTTATTGTCATTATGAGGAAAGCACTTTTTTTTTTTTTTGAAATTAAAAAAAAAAGAATGTTCCAGATGGAGTCTCTCATTTTGAATTCTCTTCCCTGGAAAACTGCAGGTGCCCATCCATCCTTTGGCAGTGCTGCGCTGTGGATTATCCAGGGGAAGGCCATTGTACAGTTACCTTATCGACTCCCTCAAAGCCCAAGCATGTAATCTCTGTGACACCACCGTTCCTGCCAAACCTGGGGGTAAGTGGGACAGCCAACCCAGTTTTTGAAGGAATTGTATTCAAAAATACGGAGCGGTATGAACACTGAATTCTGCAAAAAGTCAATTTTGGAAATAGTGTGTGTTTTGTAATTTCTAAGGCTGTAAAAAAAATAATCGAGCAGCACTGATACAGTTTTTTCTACTCTATAAACAAAACCTTTTTTTAGAAATTAATAAATTAATAGTATATTCATATACATTGATGACTATATGTCAAGTACTAACTAGATGCAGTTTAAAATGCCCAAAAGATTAAGCCTCTGAAATATTTTTAATAGAAAAAGTTGGACTGTAACTAAAATAAGAGCAATCTGTGCAATAAATTATTTAAATCCATTTTTCCCTTTTGGGGAAGGAGGGTGGCTTAAGTTGAAAAGAAAAAAATTTAGCAAAGTATTTAAATCTAAATATAAAATCAAGATTGGAGCACTGTGCCCGGTTCTGGGCTCCCCAGTTCAAGAAGGACAAGGAGTCTCCTTCTCTGGAGACATTGAAACCCACCTGGACACGTTCCTGTGGGACCTGCTCTGGGTGACCCCGCTCTGGCAGGGGCTTGGACTGGGTGATCTCCAGAGGTCCCTTCCATCCCCATATCATTCTGTGATCTATTTAAATGTAGAATTTGCATTTCCAGGGATGTCTCTGTCATACACACAGAGAGTAGGCATGTGCTGTTTTGCTGGCACAGATTTGCAGGTGAATGATGGAGCCTGCATCCTTCCAGCTCCTCTCTGCACAACCTGCTCCTGTGCCCTGATCACAGTAATAGGATGCAGAGGGTCCCTATGCTCAGGTTCCTGGTGGCAGGAGCTGAATCGGGTAATGAATAAACTATGGACACATACTTAATTGCACCTGGAGAACTCTGCTCAGTTGCCTTTGCTTAGGCAGAGAGTCTCTCTCTTCAACGTAAAAGCATAATCTGGATTATAAACTTTAGAGAAAAGCAAACTTCAGATGGTAGCAGTTTGAAGCCAGGCCGGGGGGTTAAACTTGATGATCTTTAAGGTCCCTTCCAACCTGAACCCTTCTATGATTGTGAAATAACAATGGAGAAGGGGCTTGTCTGCTGAGCAACAAGTTTAAAACAGAAGGAGAAAGGAAACTGTGACCTCAAGGAAACGGAGCTTTACAGAGACCCTTGAATGGCTGCAATACATTATATCTCCACTCAAGTACCATTCCCACTGTCACTTTCTGTCTACGTTGTTCCCTTTGTCCAAGTTTTCCACCCCCTCTCACCCAAATGTCACTTTTCCTGAGGTATGTCTTTTATCTTCCAAATTTCACCCAAATTTCTGGGGTTCCAGATCAGTCTGTGAGTGCCAGTCTTTGTTCCAGCCTTGTCTCCTACCTCTTGGTTTACTAGTACTTATTTTTCCTGCAGGTAACCTTGCTTTCCATCCCATTATTTCTACACCCAATGCTTTGGTTGCCCTTAGTGCTCACCTTTATAGTCACATTCACAGCTCCCCTTGTCTTCCTTCACTAAAATGAGGAAAAGCAATTGGGGAAAAGTTCATCAAAAGTAAAGTTCAAAATCCCTGGATGTGGTAGAATTAATTTTTAAGGGTGTTATTTATTTATATATTCATTTATTTAATCAGTTTCATTGCAGGCTTTTTCCATATTTGCGGACTTTGCCCTTGTCTGTGACAAAAAGACTAATTTTTACTTTTGTACAAAAGTCCTCATGTTTCTGTATTATTCTTTTCACTTCTGCTCATTTATCTTTAGGTTTTATGCTATTAATAGTGATATTGATAACTTATTGATTCATTGTACATCTTTTCCTGGCTTCCCCCCCCCCCCCTCGCATTTTTTTGAAGTTCAGAGTTAATCAGTAATAGATCGGGATCCATTTTGTGGACAAGTCCAGTTACAAATACTGGAACTGATATGTAAACGAGGTCCTGTTTCATCCCATGTTAGTTAAACTGGTTTGCATTTGGGACTCACTCCTATATGAGCAGCAAAATGCCAAAAAATAAGCATATATTAATGATCAGCAGAGGCCGAACTAAGAGACGTGTCATGTTCTTGAGCAGTTTTCTTTTTCTCCAATATTTGTTTCTACCTGCAGATCCATAGAGTCAGGAATGCAGAGTTGTGGGGCAGCACACCTGGATGTACAGGTCATCTTCTGAATCCATATTCCTTCCTTAGAAAAAGTTCACCTGAGAGACGTTGCTGGCATTGTGTCCTCAGGCAGCTGAGCTGCGGTCACCCCCTGTGACGTTCCCAGGTGCAGAGTGACCTCCAGCCCCCAGAACCTTTCTCAGATGGCTCCTACCCAAACCAGAACAACTAATTGTTCTCTAATGGTCCCATTTTCACCTTTGTTTCTTTCTTCAAGTCAAATGAGGGATATTTCTGCATTACCAGAAGATGCCACTGCAGTTCATAGCGTAAACTATACTTTGTCCCCAGATGCTGTTGTAAAACGAATTGCATTCAGACAGGGGCTTCTTAAGCACAACTGCTTCATTTAACAGCAGCAAGTATTTGTCTCCCCAGCCCCAGAGCTCTCCCTTTGCCAACAGTCACAGTGTCACACTTACACAGGCAGGGTGTTTGGGAGAATGCAGTTTTTCTGAGCCAATTAACTTACATTGTGAAATATACAATATAACAGGCTTTTGGCTTTTTTTTTTTTTATGAACTTTTCAAATCAAGGCAACCAGGAAACCTAAAGAAATCAGAAAAAGTCTTTTGTCAGCTTCTGAGATGAGAATAAAAAGTTAAATTCAGTGTTTCTCTGAGAGTTTTGGTAATTTCAAATGGAGCAGGATTCCTGTCTTTAACTGTTTGTTGTCTTCAAGATGTCTTCTAACAAGCTTAATCAAACTTAATCTTTAAAATTGTGTAGACCATAGAATAGAGGAAAAAAAATAATAGAAAATTCCATATCGATGTGAACTTCTGTGATTTTTTACTGTTACAGAAATCTTAATATGAGGGCTCAAAAGTGATATGCTGTGCATTAAAGTTTCAAAAATGCAGACTATAAATTTGTTATTTTGTCTGAGTGCTTCCCAGGAGTTCCTGGGCACTGTTACGCAAGGGACCTCTCATCTAGGACAATCGTCACGAATGGATTGATAAGGAAGAAAGACAGAAAAGGATTAATCATGTGCTCAAGAAACCCAGGCTGTGACAGCAGTGAGTTCTGCTTCTCTGCCTTGGGAGGACCAGCGTTTCCCCCTGGAGCTGTCTGGGTCTCTAATGAGGTGTATCTATGTGGTTACCTGCATAAACTCCCTGTTTTGTTCTGTTTTCTGTAAACTCCATTTCCTTCTTGTTTTCTGTCCCTAAAAGACTGAAGGCATTTACCTGTGCTGACTGGGGTTGGGAACTACACCTATCAGAGACTGGCTGTTGTTCTGACGTAGTAGGAAATAGCTGGTAAGAAGGTAAAGACAGATTGAAAGAAGACATTAATTGGATCAAGAAAACAGCCTCCCTGAAAAACTGGAAGCTGATGACAGTCATTAACTTATCAATATTTCTTGGAGTATCTCTCCTCTGAGGAAAGGCTGAGGGACTTGGTCTTTTTAGTCTTGAGAAGACACAGGGGGGATCTGATCAATGCTTACAAATACTTAAAGGGGGGGGGGGGGGTATCAGGAGGATGGGCCTGGTCTTTTCTCGGTGGTGCCCAGGGACAGGACAAGAGGAAATGAGCACAAACTTCAGTATAAGAAGTTCCACCTAAACGTGAAGAGGAACTTCTTTCCTGAGAGGATGGCAGAGCCCTGGCAGAGGCTGCCCAGAGTGGTGGTAGAGTCTCCTTCTCTGGAAACATTCAAAACCCACCTGGACAAGTTCCTGTGTAATGTGCTTTAGGTAGACCCTCTCTGGCAGGGCGGTTGGACTAGGTGATCTCCAGAGGTCACTTCCAACCCCATATGATTCTATGATTCTTGGCATTAGTAATTTCATTTACCATTGTCTGGTGTTGTACAACATCTCCCTTATGAAAGTGTACTGAGAAAGAAAACTTTCACAAATACCTCATAATTTTTCAGTCAGTCTTTCAATGTGGTTGGGTCGTGTGTGCTGTAGGCATCGTGTGGATGGCTGCTCAGCTTGAAGTTTGTCATATTTTAGAGCTGTTACAAAGCCAGAAAAAGTCAGTGTCATGCATGGGTTGTTACATACTAGTGAATCGTATTTTTAGGTTCTGATAGGAAAAAAAAGCTAAGCCAAATTATTTCAGATTTTAGAGGAATCGCAGAATATAACAATGAGCAAACAGACAAGACATTTTACATACTTCTCTTTAGGGCTTAGTTTTGGCTGTTTTATTCACTGTCATGTGCAAGGGTGTCATAAGCCTTCAGTAAATGGGCAAACCCCAGGCTGCGCTGTTTCCTTCTTGATTGTATAAGATATAATATCAGTTCAGTTCTTGAAATCTTTCCAACTTATAGAGAGTAGGGTGAAATACAGGTGTCTTAGCTGGTGTCTTAAAGGCTGAGGAGACCTTTAGTAGCAGTCAGTGAACTTTGGAGGTAAACCACCAGGATGGTGGAGTAATGGCATTTGGTGTAATGAAAGGTAAAAGCTACACGTTTCAGCTTCAGCGTGGATGTTAGATAAAATACTTCCTCAGGAGGGTGATGTGACAGTGGGGTAGTTTATGAAGCTGGATGGTGGAATCTCCATCCTTGGGGTTTTTTGAAACTTGTCTGGACAAAGCCAGCGCTGACCCAGTCCAGTACTGGTTGTGATCCTACTCTGAGGGAGATATTCAAGGAGATGCCATCCACAGTAATCAGCATCTCTATGATTGTGCCTTGTACTGCTGGATACTGGCCCACTTCAGTTATCCTTGTTCTCTGGATTGGCTGAAAAAATGCAGACAGGGACTGTGACCACTGTGTTTATTACACATGAAGACATAATAGTATAGGAATTCAATGATTAATTAAATATTTCCTTTTCTTCCCATGAGCATCAGAAGATTTAAATATGGAGGCAAGAAAAGCTTTACTCTCATAATCCCTAAATGGCAGCAAGAAACATGTTTTGTTTTCTCCATTCCCTGGGACTCCTAATATTGTTTGTATAAATTAAAAACTGTTAATAGCAGAGCACTGTAATTGATTAGCTTCTGTATGTTTACAGCTCTCTTTAATTGCTTAAAAATGCCATTTGTCAGCTTCATGTTCTATTGACAATGCTATCGATTTATCCGATTTGGGCTTTGTCTTGTCTCTCGTACATAAAACTCACATATGCAGTTCAAATGGGAAATGACTCTATTGATTTCCTTAACTTGAGCCCAAATGCTAAAGATTTTTGGATAAGCTTTCTCATTACTTAAGCCAAAATCAATAAGAGAGAGCATCTTTTAATGAAAGAGCAGTTTGAGCAACGTACTTCAGAAATGGGGTCCTGTTCATCCTTTGCTTTAGTTATCGATCTCCTGGGTTCCTTAAGTGAGGTCCAATTGGTTGACATTGTGGTTTGTCTTTGTGTGTAAACTTCCAGCTTCAGAAAAGAGAAGACGAGCGACGGGGACAGCAGAGGGAAACGCTTTCTCTGCCTCGGAAAAAGGATGAGCTTCCTATTGAGGTACTGGACTGTATGTTGTGTTGTGTGTTCTGCTAAATTCTGCCTTTTGGGACCATTTTTCAACTATATAATTTATAGGGTAAATAATACACTTTTCACTCCTTTCTTTGTCTATTATTGTTCCTTTGTGTTTTGTTACTACACTGTTTAAAAATGCTGTATACAGTTTGGAACTGTCACCTCCTTTTATGATTTTCCTGCATGAAATGCACTCGCAGACTACAATCCGATCATACTGCTCTGCTAACCTGTTTAATTTGTTCTGGTTTTAATTCAGCCCCGGCCCCAAGAAATCAGATGTCGTGTCTCTAGACCCAGCTGTGTAAAAGGAAACGGGAGATAAAACATGAGGAGCCAAAGCTGAAGAGCTCTGGGATGAGCTGGGTAAATCCAGCCCGTTGCATGGGCAGGCCAAACCTTCAGGTACTGTACTAAGATATCATTAACTGCTCTGAACTACATAAATTAAGCTGATTATGCCTTCACTTAATTAACTGAGAATGACCTATTGATGTATAGGCAGAGAAGGATAGAGACTACCTGCTGCGCTGCACTAAATTTATAGGTTTTCAATTAGTTCTACTATTGACTGAGACTACTTAAAAAAGTAGTTTACTTTTATGTTTTGTAGCTTTATGTTAAGTAGGTTTTTAAATTAGTAAGTTATTTGGAAATTTTCTGTTCCTGTGCTCTTGAATTATCTGAAAAATGATCCAGTGAAAGTTGTTTATTCATCTAAATCTTGAAATTTTGCCTCCTGCTAGTTTAACCTATACAATATTTGTCTCTGAAACTGCTGTCATAAGTTATTATAAGTATTGATTAATCATCTCCCAAATATTAGTCATCTCCAAATTTTAGTCATAAGAGTTTTAAAAATTATTGAATCAAATTATTTGTCTAAGAGAATATTATTGAGAAATGCAAGTAAAATCTGGTAATTTTATTAAACACTGAGTTATATATTTTCTTTCATAAAAAGAACATTGGCTATGAGCTTAGTTAAACTCCATTTGAAAAAGAAATTTTTACAGTCTTACATACATTACATGGTAATGGTTTACTAAGTGTATTAGATAATCTTGGTAATATACTTATAGATTTTGTTCAAAAGAAAACGTGAATTTGTAGGGACTTTTATTATGCAGAACTGCAGAGTCAATTAGTATGTAGCTACAAATTCACTTCCACTGTAGACAGGCTTTGGAAAAATCATGAAGTTGGGAACCAGAGATAGGAAAAGAAAATGTAGCTGTTAATTAGTAATAGTGCTGCAAATTTTGGAGAAACGTAAGGAGCTTAAATATGTTGGCATGTAATAGTGGAACTGTTACATCAGGCTGATGGATCTTCTGTGATGTTTCTAGTTTAAAAGAGATTTATTTCAAACATAAAATAATAAAACATCCTACAGGTAAGGTTATTTATTAATATACCAAGGAAAATAAAACATCATATACGCTTAGTGAAAAATACCTTGATACTCATGTTTGAGTCCTTGAACAAAGTTTTCTTTAGCTGATTCTTAAGTTTAAATTTCTGGGGCTAGTGTACCTGCTCCACACATTCCAGTTGTCCAAGGTACATTTCTATGACCAAAGTTCATGTAAAATCTGCCTTTTTTTTTTTTTTTCCAAAAATGGTACGCTAAATGGAAGGATTTGTACCATCTTACCATCCCCAGGGACCAGGCTGCTGTTGTTATTCATGTAGTTCTCTTTAAGTTTGTAAAAAATTAAGAGACTTGTATGTCGTAGCTTATAATATAACTGTATTTTTTTTTAAGATGACTTTTCATCTTTTAAAATGATAAAGATTCTGAGTTTTTCACCTCTGTGTGTGCCTATGATACTCAGTTACCTTCTGCCACAGCCTTATGGTTAATCCTGCCCTTTGTAATTCACTGAATTTCACTGAATTTTTTTTGGAGTTGGAAGGGACCATAGAGATCATCTAGTCCAACTCCCCTGCCAATGCAGGACCACCCAGAGCATGTCAGAGCATGCCTCTCAGGACTGCATCCAGTCGGGTCTTGAAAATCTCCAGAGAAGGGGACTCCACAACC